>JAFEJD010004563.1:0-28216 GCA_018296065.1 Blastomyces percursus
AGTAGCCTCTGGCTGTTGGGTGGCCTGCAGGTTCTCAACATCAGGGATTCGGCCTCCACCCCCAAGATCTAGGGGGGTCATGGCAGTTTCCATATTGCCAGTAGGGGCTAAATCTAGAGGTGGTTTTCTGCCGGTTTTGGGGGGCGGTGTATCAGGTTGGACTTGGCATGAGTGTGTAGGGAAAACAGTTTTTGATCAGGGTTTTCTTGTAAACGAAATGGGAGAGAACTCCTCCAAATGAGGGCGGAATGTCTTCAAAAGAGAGACAGTTTGTCAATATGGCTAGATCTAACTACTATTCAAGTTTCATATGGTCCCGATCAGTGGTTGTGGGTTGGTTTGATGAAACGTTGATTTTCTTCCCATTCGGGCTTTAATCCACGTTTCCTCAGAAAAACTCCTCAACCACACGGTCAATTCCTTTGAAAATTGAATAGCCAGTGGATTAGGGCAAGGGCTTTCACTAGAATCCGGTTTGAGGCCGAGATCCTAAAAGTCGGGGAAGTTCACGCGTCCACAGACGAGGATAGGAGCCTTTGAAATAGATGCTGATGGCTGGATCATGTATAGAAGCAGTCCGGTATTTGGTCTTTAAAGGATCCTTTGTCCCATTGATAATTACCCGTTCATACAATGTATATGAGATGTCAGGCTCCGGAACTGGAACAGGTGGGTGGTTTGGGGAGTCTGAGGCATAGGGTAGGAGTCTTTTTACGCGTTTCCAAAGCAGGGCGGCGGACATTGCGAGGCATATTGGAAAAAAAGAGTTGATATACGTGGATTTGATGATAAATGTAAGAAAGACGCGTATTTGAATGATATTAATGATTATAGATGAAGTGTGGATATTTTGCTTATTTTGCGGTGTTTTGATAACTACTAATATTCTAGGGGTGTCTGGGACGAACGCGTTTTCGAGCAAATTCGTCCATCCGGCACAATAAAGTTACTCACGTGATTTCGCGGCGTCGCGCGCTCTTTTTGTTCAGATTGAAACCACGCGCCTTCGAGGGAAGGACAATTCTTCGGAAGCCGCGTGCAGACAAAATTTCAATCCACATCGCACCCACTTCCGCTTATAGAGACCTATTTACTCATTAAACAAATTTATGGGCCCACCGTACTTTTTTAGCATTCCACGAACATTTGGCATCCAATTAGGGGAGCTCGTTCGCGGAGATGGCTTCATCCCGAGGTAAGCGGAAGATTGATCTCACGGACGCCTGTGATCAACCACGCAAACAGACGAGATTTCCCAATTCTATTTGTGCCGGACACCGAATCACTAGTTCCTCTGAGAATCATTTGTTTAGCCAGGGAGGAGGTACACAGGCAGAGGAGGACGAAAGGGGTGCCTCTGTGATCGTAGACTCTTCCCAAAGTTTGGATGAAAATGTTTTTGCTAATTTCCAGCTCTATGGTATCTACTATGTCCTGCCTTTTCATATCCTTTCCGTTCCATTACTAACTGTTCGCAGGCACTCTCTCGTCAAAAGTCGTTGGGCTTAGGTACTACAACGGGCACGCAACGGCTGGGGAATATGTAGCAATTAAAAGAGAGCCAAATAATCGTTATGATCCAAATGCTATCCGGGTTGATAATGTTATGGGGACTCAAATTGGACATCTGCCTCGCACTATTGCTAGCAAATTAGCACCATACATGGTAAGTATACTAGGCAATGAAATACATAGGAATTTGCTAAAAGAAAGCTCAGGACTCTAGATCGCTGCTCGTAGAGGGCATACTATCCGGCGATAAGGGTTTTTTTGATTGTCCCATCGAACTTAAACTCTACGGAACTAGCCAGCCAGCTCAACAGATAGAACTTGTGAGGGAAATGGAGCGTGATCGCCTTCCTCTCAAAACCATCAAACACTTCCGAAGGGAAAGGGCGAAGCAATGTGCGGCGTACGCAAGAGAGGCTGCAAAGCAGGCCGGGAAACAAGCCCGCGCTCTAGCAAAAGGCAAAGGCCAACAGTGGCAAGCTTCTGAAAACCCAACCTACGCAAATCTATATATTCCGAATGGAAATGAATCTCAGAAGGAAATAGCCTCGCTGGAAGATATCATTGGCCAAAGCACAAGCTTTAATCCTAGAGAGATGGGCCAAGTTGTCGAAAAGTTTGGAACAAACGAAGATGAACTAGCGAGGATGCCCATGGCACCATGCCCAAAGGCTCTTTCCACAGAATTGCTTCCGTATCAACGTCAAGGTCTGGCATGGATGCTGGACAAAGAATCGCCAAAGCTCCCAAGTAAGGGGTCTCGAGACGTTGTCCAGCTTTGGAAGAGGTCGGGCGACATGTTTACAAACATCGCTACTAATTATACAACGGCTACGGAACCACCTCTTGCCAGCGGTGGCATTCTAGCGGATGATATGGGCCTTGGGAAAACGGTTCAGATTATATCACTGATATTGGCTAATTCAGCCCCGAAAACAAATGAATCATCGAAAACGACACTCGTTATCTCACCTCTTGGCGTTATGAGCAATTGGCGAGACCAAATCGCACAGCATATTCACAACGATCAAGCCCTCAGAGTTTTGATTTATCACGGAGTGGGTAAGAAGGAGGCAAAGAACCTCAATAACTACGATGTAGTTATTACTACATATGGAGCTCTTGCTTCGGAATATGCTTCAATTGAGAACAAATTACCGAATTCCAAGCCCTTGCAAGGGTTATTCTCTTTACGTTGGCGGCGCGTCGTCCTAGACGAGGGCCATACGATTAGAAACCCCCGTACCAGAGGAGCGCGCGCAGTATGCAAGTTGGAAGCCGATTCTCGATGGTCGCTCACCGGAACACCCATTGTCAATAACCTAAAAGATTTATACTCTCAAGTAAAATTTCTAGGAATTTCTGGTGGCCTCGAAGACCTGACAGTCTTCAATAGCGCTGTAATTCGCCCTCTTACTGCTTGTGATCCAAATGCGAACCTTCTTCTCCAGGTCTTGATGGGTACCATTTGCCTACGACGGAAGAAGGACATGAATTTCATCAATCTCCGTCTTCCGCCACTGTCTTCCCATGTGCTTCACGTCAAATTTCTTCCACATGAACAGGAGAAATACGATATGTTTCAGTAAGTGCTCAGCATATCCAATCCAATTAACTTTTGATCAACACAACAGCTAAGAAAGAGTTTAGGGCGGAAGCCAAGGGAGTCCTTTTGGACTACCAAGCCAATGCCAATAACAAGAATGGAGGTGCAACGTATTCTGTTCTCCTCGAAGTTCTGCTCCGCATGCGCCAAGTGTGCAACCATTGGAAGCTTTGCCAAAACCGCATTAATAACCTTATGGAACTACTAGAACAGCACAAAGTGGTAGCATTAACCCCTCAAAATATCAAAGCACTCCAAGCTCTTCTTCAACTTAAAATCGAAAGTCAAGAAATGTGCGCCATTTGCCTTGACATCCTCCGCCAGCCTGTCATTACTCCATGCGCTCACACGTTCGACTACTCTTGCATCGAACAAGCCATTGAGCGCCAACACAAATGCCCACTTTGCCGGGCAGAAATCGAAGACTGCACAAGTCTAGTTGGCCCTGCCGCAGATCTTGGCGAAGACACAAATGAAATCAATATTGATCCCGAAACTACCAGCAGCAAGATTGAAGCTCTGTTGAAAATCCTCACAGCGAAGGGCCAAGCACCCAATACGAAAACTGTCATCTTCAGCCAATGGGTGTCTTTTCTTGACGTCATCGAGCCCCAGCTGGTGCGTAATGGCATCACATTTGCCCGTATAGATGGCAGAATGAACTCTGCCAAACGAGACGCAGCGATTGAGGCTCTATCGAACGACCCAAACTGCACCGTGCTTCTTGCTAGCTTAAACGTCTGCAGCGTCGGCCTTAACCTCGTCGCAGCAAATCAAGTCATCCTTGCTGACAGCTGGTGGGCTCCTGCTATTGAAGACCAGGCTGTTGACCGCGTATATCGTCTGGGGCAAAAGAGACCGACGACTATATGGCGTCTTGTGATGGAGAACAGTATTGAAGATCGGGTCCTACATAGACAGAAAGAGAAACGCACGCTGATGACGACGGCATTTCGGGAGGAAATAGACCGAAAGGGCGAGGACCGAATGTCGCGGATTGCTGATTTGGAGAAATTACTTCAGTAACGGTGCAACTCTTGCACTAGTCCTTGCCCTTCTACTCGATACTTTCATCTCAAGAAATATTTTCGACCTTGAACTCTCATCTACCCACAGCTCCTGCATATACTGTCTTCAATTTGGGGGAAATTTCTGTCAATCTTTACAATTTCTTTCGCCCTTCCTTTATTGTCCGTAATTTAAATACCTACTTACTACTCTCTTTTGCCTATTTCCATTTGTTAACTTCAAATATCCGTTTTAATCGTGTTTGCGGTTTTTACTTTTACCTACTTACAAGACACACTTTCCATGATGTGAACCAGACTTTTACATAGTATCTCTGGACTTATTTGCAAGAACTGTTTTAAACCCGTGTTTCTATTCGTTTCAGCCATTCCAGTTACATCCAATTCCATCCAATACACTTACTCGAAAAGCAGTTTTTATGTTAACCAGTTCAATATCCACTAATAAGCGCAGTCTTCGGTGACCAGGATTTCTATACAGGTCCTCACCAGAACGTCTCTCAGTGGCCGTTTCACAGTTTAACATAACTATACGGTAACGTAAACCGTGCCCGCTTCTGTGAAGACTCCTCCTCTAGCTCGCATCGCTTGTATGGTGGTGTCCTGGCGAGCTATGGTGATTTATACGAATAATTACTGCGTATTAAATGATAGCCCGAGCTAGTCGTTGAGTCTAGAATCCACAATGGATCTTAAAATTTCAAATTCTCGGTGACTTTTCTGGTGATATTTTGTTGGAGATATTGTAACCCTGGGTTAGCAGCCCTAGAAGCCAAAAATACATCCTTGCAATGTTGCATGTCTCAGCTCACTCCAGGCAGATTTAGCTAGTCTATTACTCTGTGGTCTTGGAGCGGTTTCCAGCGCTGGTTTCTTCTACTATTTTGAGCGCCGTTTTCGGCCGCTGGGTGGTTTGGACCAGCCCACAGGCCAGCATCATTTTACTTTTATCCTGAAATTTCCCAAGGATCGAAATCTCAGTGCACACCCTTGCTCACGGTCCAGGCAATAGTAGCCTTGCGTGGATTGTCTGTTCTTCGATGCGGGATTGACGTCGCTCCGGCCCTGGTCCCTGAAGCGATGCTTTCTCTACATTCATGCCTACTCGAATACAGGAAGCTTGTGCCGAGCGTTGTATGAACACATATAAATGTTTGGCTCGCCCTATAGAAAGCGGCTGATCCCCCTGTGCCTACAAACAGGTGGCGGAGTTTTAATATTTCCCGACAATACGTGAGAGACTTTTTCCTTTTTTCCCACCTATATACGTGTATCACACGTTGGCTATGATGACTATCCACACCTCACTTGTCGTGGATTCTGCGAAATTCAGACCCGATGCAGTTCCTGAAGTCACCATTGCATCGAACAAATTCCTATCGGATTTGATGAAAGCACAGCCAAACTGGTGGGATGTGAGTAATGGTATAGAAACGTGTCGTATAACGTTTCAAATAACAATATACTCTCTAGGTCGGTGTTGTTAAATATAGGGAGATGATGCTGAAAGGCGAAACCGGGATCCCCGCCCCTGTTTTGCTTCCCGAAGCGAAGGCATTCTCGATCCCATCACGAGAAGCCGGACGTAGCATCCCATGCCGTGTCATGAGACCTGCCGCTAACACTCCGCCGACGGGCATTTTCATGCATATGCATTACGGAGGATGGACTCTTGGGAGCGAAGAACAGTACTTTGGGAGCTCCTCAATTCCCCATCTCCTGACTGTTCCTGGGCTAACGCATATCCCATTAAATCTCCTAAAATAATAGGTCAGATCCGCGCTTGAAAAAATACGTGGATGCGACCAATCTAATGGCTATTTCAATTGGATATCGCCTTGCTCCTGAAAATCCGTACCCTGCAGCACCTCATGACTGTTTTGATGCCGCAGAATGGCTTGTCCAGAATGGGGAGGCTGAATTTGGCGCACCTCTGAAATTCCTTGGTGGAGAGGTATACTCCCAATAACCCACATCTTTGGATATTCTATGACATCTCTAACCAACTCTCGCAAATGTAGTCTGCCGGTGGCCACCTAGCTATGGTTACTGTTCAGCACCTCCTTAGCCACAAGGATCCAAAATTCTCCCAATTCAAGCCCAAAGGGCTAGTTCTGCATTTCGGCGTTTTCGACGTCTCATGGACCCCTTCTATGTTCAATTTCAAACAAGATCCTCCCCTCCTCATCGGCCTTGAATTCATGAATAAATGCAGGGTACGTAATTCCCGCAAACCAGTTCCTTCGCATATGACGAACCGGGGGAACGTCGAGGTTAAAAAAAAAGAAAAATACATACAGCAGAACAAATGAAGATAGATAGAAAAGCAGCACACTTATCAACAAAAACCACATTTACAATACAGAAAGCCACGTTCCCCGATCGCGCCACAAACTTCAAAGACCCTTCCATCTCCCCTCTCTACTTCAATTTCTTTGATCTACCCGCGGAGACAAAGCTGCCTCCGGCCTTCTTCACCTGTGGAACAGAGGATATACTCCTCGACGACACGATCTTCATGAGCGCCAAATGGCAGATGGCAGGTGGGGAAGCCATCGTCAAAATCGTCCCCGGCGCGCCGCATGGTTATTTCGATATGCCAGAGGGGATGTACCCCGGCACAGAAGAAGTGAGAAAGGATATGTACCAATTTATGATGGAGAAGATGTGAGTGGATTACTTACAGGGTCGCCAAATAATTCATCGATAGGGAGGATGTGTGTTGTCTACCATTGCGAGGCTTAATATGAAGGCAAAATAGAGATCTTAAAAATCAGATGAGATATAGCGCTTTTATGCCCACAGGCGTGTTTCTGTGAACCCTACATCCAAGTACGGCTTTGTGTATAGGAATTTCAAGTTGATTCTTTAGTACGATTCTGGAATGCAAGCCTGCAACAGATTTATGCTGAAATGATTTATTGAGGAGATGCATGCCGCACCATTGAGCTTCTTCAGAAGAGAAAAATGATACTAGAGGATAATAGCTCTAAATAAACGTCAAGTTCCCAATTCCCATCCCCATTCCTTGTCACATTCTAGCTAAACGAAAAGCGAACATTCCGATTCCGCCGTAGTGAGCGACAACAAACAAATAGAGGGGAGAATTGAATCGGAGACACATGAGATTACTGTTACTAAAAGTTGCATAACACCGTGTCACTCCGTAGATCCTATACTAGATACCAAGCCTCATTTTCATTAAGTTCCCGCTAGAAATGTGTATCCGCGGGATAGTAATGAAACTCAAAGCAAAGAAATGAATAGCGTAGTGGACACTGCAGTGGAAGGACAAAAAAAAGAAAAAGACAAAGAAACAGGAAAAGGGAAAACAACAAAAGGAACAAGAAAGGACATAAATAGAAGAGCGTGAAAAAATTTAAGGGTAATGTTCCGGACGGCGCTCTTTACAGGGTTCTAGTCCCCGCGTACATTAGTGCTGTCTCTGTTATACAGGACTGAAGAAAGAAACGGATAGTCTTCCTGGGACATTTTATTGGGTATCGAAGTTCTTCTATCAAATTCATCGCGATGTGGTCTAGCAGAGTTTGGCAGAGTTGCCAAATTTCAGTTGACATGTGAAGTATATCTAGAGAGCTCACCGGACTAGGACAGAGGAAGAGAGGAAATTTAGTGTGAGAAAAAGAAGGAAAAAGAAAACAGTTGCGATATAAAACGCACCCATTAAGAAGCTATAAAACAAATGCTTATTGCTGACGGCAGCCTGACGTACCGATCTTAGATTGAGTTATATTCGTTTCTTTTTCGAAGGCAGAACGAGGATGCGTCTTATCGTGTAACTCTTGGTCGTCTGCAGGAGGTCTGTTCCCATTATCGGGCTCCGTTTGGGGTCCAAGGACTTTCCTAGTAGCATTAAGGCTTGTTTGGCTATTGGGCGGTCCTGCGCCGTTGTGGATATTTCCGGCTAGTGAGGGCCCAACGGAAGATATATTTGTGCCACCACCTGGCAGTAATGGGTCGTTGGAGATGGCTCCAGCTAGTGCAGGAGCTGCGGCGGTCATGATTCCATCGATATCAGGGCGGAACGATGACAATACGCTGGGCTCATTCGTGAGCCTTGGCTGGTTTACTTGTCTAAATAGGCTTGTGTCGGGTGTCAATGCAGGTGGGCCCACGACCGGACTTGTCATTGGCAGCCCAGAGGCTGCAGATAGAGGCTCAAGACTGGGTGTCATCGCAGAGTTTGAAAGGTATGGAGTACTTCCCATTACTGGCGGAGGATGAGAATGAGGAAAGCCTGATCTTTGCGCCGCCGCCTGCAATTCTTGCTTTTTCTGCCATGCATCTGGGTCGTTCCGTTTGAGCCGTTCGTCATCAAGTTCTTCCTGAACTGCTTTTTCCTCCTCGGGAGTCAGTTTGTCGTTATCCTCACGCTGGAATGTTTCTGTGAGCGCGATCTTCCTGATATTCTCCTGTTCTGCTAGGATCTTATCAAGAACTGCTGGGTCCTTCCCCTTAAATTCCGAAAGATCCTTTTGCGGAACAGTCTTTGGCTTAAAGAGGTAGTCCCTAACATTCTTGGACGCCCAACGGATGGGGTTCTTCTTGTCAACAACCCGGAAGGCAAGTTGAGTTTTGAAAACAGCTCTATTATGCATAATATCCTCATAAGTCCCACCTGCAAGAAAGCGATAAACGTATACTGGTTTAAGTTGGCCCAATCTATATGCTCGCCCAACGGCTTGCTCTTCCCATGTCGGATTGAACTGGAAGTCGAAAATGATCACGCGATTTGCTCCCGGGATATTAAGACCTAGCCCTCCCGCTCTTGTAGAGATCAGATACACTTGAGTATCAGAATCCGAATTGAAGTTCTTTGTAGCTTCCTGGCGTGTGGCAACGGGTGTTTTCCCGTCAAGTCGAGAGTAGCTTCGTCCTGCTTGCTTTAAGACACGCTCAAGATAGTTGAGCGTCGGAATTGAATGTGAGAACAACAACACCTTGTCTCTGGCAGCGATAGAGCGTTCAATTATTTGATCCGCGACTAGCGCTCGATGAGACAACTCGAGTGACCACATATCCATGTCAGTGGTAAAAATCTTCTCTAGTCCAGCGAGAATCTCGGAAGACAGGAGAACGTGATGGATTGAAGGGTCCTCTGGTATTTCAGAATCGGTATCAGGAGAGGCTCGGCTTGACGAGGGTTTTTGTGGACCTTTGCTTCGATCTCGAAGCTTCTCCATGAAACAACCAGGGTGATTGCAGAGCAAGGACAAGATGGACAACCAATCCCATAGTCTTGGATTCCCAACACTGTCATAAGCTCCAAGGGCAGCAATATAAGCATTATATGCTTGCTCCTGAAGTGGAGTTAACGGAACAGTGATCACAAACTCAACTTTTTGGGGAAGAGACCCTTTTAGGACTGAAATGTCCGCTCGATTAAGTTTTGGATCGATATCCTTTTTTAGAACTTGCAGCTTCTTCAAGGACTGTCGGCGTTCCCACTGCGAGCTATCCGCGTAGAGCCCTTCTTGAATCGGTTCAATGTACTTGGCTTTGAACTGTACGAAGTCTCCAAGATACCCTGGGGCGATCCAGTCAATCATTGCGTAGTACTCACTCAAATTGTTAGCAAGAGGAGACCCTGTCAATGCAATACGACTCTTTGACACGAACTCCCGACATGCTTCGGCAACCCCCGCATTTCTGTTTTTCAACTTGTGAGCTTCGTCCGCGACAATAATGCGCGGTCCCTCAAGAAGGTGCTTCCTAACTTTCCCATGAACCCGGCTGTCAAGTACTGGCGGTCGATTTTTGGTTGCCTTATTAAGAACCAATGCTCTGAAAATATCATAACTCATCAGCAAAATGCCGCCCTCCTTGTACCAGGACGATATACCCTCTAGTCGTTCTTCCATTTGAAGTGTGGGTAAGATTTTGCGAAATGGTCCAATATTGCGGCTTGTCGCAGGGTCATTAGGTGTCCATATCAGAAGCTCCTCCCACCAATTTTCAATCAACGATGATGGGCACAGTACGAGTGTGCGAGAATGTTGAAGTGCTTTGGGAATCTGGTTCCTCACTGCGGGGTTATCAGAAGCAGCGGCATTTGCGATGCTCACCAAAAGCGATATACTGCTATATGTTAGCTACCATTCGCCAGAAAAACCCAGCCATACTTACACCTGCATCGTCTTCCCAAGGCCCATTGTGTGAGCCAAAAGGCAACCTTGACGTTTCTCATCCTTGATCAATTCTCGCCACATGAACTGAATCCCACTTAACTGGTGGGGTTTCACCCGGCCACCGATGTAACTGTGAAGGTATATAACTGGGTCATCAAAACTAATAGCCTGCCGTTCCGGATCTGTGTTGCTTATCCCTGTTCCTTGTAGCTTGCGGGCAAGCCGTTTCCGTTGGGCTTCCTGCTGTTCAACGCGGCGCTGAGCTTTCCTCTGAATGTCCATGGCTTCTTGACTTTCCTTAACAGCTCTTTTTCTCTTTTTATGTGGAGTATGACGAGATTCAAGCTCAGAGCCAGTCAAAAGTTCTTCAAAATCCTGCTCCTGAGTTTGCTCAGTTGCGGGCACCTGTATGGAAGTGGAGTATTCAGGCTTATCACTTTTGTTTGAGGAAATATCCTGTGGTTGCCCGGCCGCGGCGTTTGTTACTGGAACCTTCTCCTCTAAAAATGCTTTGAGAGCCTCACAGAGTCTAGGGTGGAAATCGTCGTAACTAGTTTTATCTGTGAGAGTATCCTCTATAAATGCTTTTGGGATGCCTTGCATGGTCGATAGTCGTTTGCAGCGAAGCCAAGAAACATAGAGCGCAGCAATCCTCAAGAATAGGGTGTGTCTGCGATTACTTTGGATTTGGTGGGAGTGTTGTAACACACTACGTAGAGTTTTCCGGACCCGCTTTCTTGCTCGTTCCAGCGTGACTGAATTGATTAATTGGTGCAATTCGCGACGCTGCTCCTGAAACATGGACCAAACTAGTTTGTTCAACAATTGGTCACGATCGGAACGCTCCTCAAGCACTGACCAATCTATCCGCGCTAGTTCTACCGGAACCTTTGAGGTCGAAGTTCCTTGACTCGTTTTTCCCACCTTGGTGAAGTCGTTAAGCAGTCGCGATCGTGGTGAAGGAGGTGGAAGAGTAGAATCATTAATAGGATTAAGTGGCGGCGTTTGAACATCGAACTGATGGTCGGATACCTCATTTGAGTTCCTAGTTAAATCTACAATCTCAACGGGTCCTTTATGATACTGTTGTATTTGTCGTAATTGCGCCGGTGAGGTTGAGGTTTTTCTCCGAACATGGTCTGGAGAATGCTGTCGAACAAACTCGAGTTCTGAAGGACGAAATTTATGGCGTCTTGTTCGCAAAGATTTGGGCGTGACAATATCGTCTTCACTCTCTAGTTCATTTCTATACGAGGTCGAAGCTTGTGCAGAAGGCTGTCTTTTATCCTCGACTCGGTCCAAAAGAGGTGCATCTTCGTCTGGCACAATGAAATCATTGATATCCTCAACATCTTCATTATCGTCTTCAGAGCTCAGCCACTCCTCGTCCTCGGGTATGGAAGGCTTTGGACGCTTCACAGGGGTGGCCGCTGGTACCGGCTTTGGGGGACATGTGTCGAGTTCTAGAATGGATATTGTCCACTGTTGTACTTCCCGATTGAAGACAGTCTCCTCCATTGACTGACATTGCTGCTGTACTTCGCTCGCCTTTGACCATGGAGTATCTTTTATGGCCTTTCGAAGCGCTTTCAAACGGCGGTCCAAATGATCAATAGTGCTCTGCGCGGATTTAATCTCGGTATATTTTGTATTCAACTTTCTAGAAGACAACCAGAGCCGTTGCGCTTTGCGTTGCTGAGTTGGGAGCTTATGGTCCCGCCACTTATGTGAAAATTGCTCGACACATCTGTCGATAATGCTGTCAACTTCTGGGCCAGACAGTCTTTTCGACTTTTCCCGTTCTCTTTCTATCTCCTGTTTTTCAAGCTCTATCTCCTGCCAAGTTTCGGAATCATAGTCGTTTTCTGACCCAGAATCCCCGTAAGGCGGTAAGACTTGATCCTCTTTGGCTGGATACTTGTCAAGCAAGTAGTCGTATGCATCTCGTTCCTCTTTGAGTTGAGGCCAGGATATGATGTCCTCTGTCGAGACCTTAACAACACCCTTGTCTTGTGTAAACAGTGTGAAATATTGCAGTTCGCCTGAGAGTAGAATATTAGAGCTATATGGGAATATGGCAACAGCGTCCTTTCCCTCTTTAGTTTGTATTGAGCGGGGTTCCTGCAGAAAATAGTACTGAACACGTTTATTGACAAAGCGCTTTTGGCCAATTGAGCATTTAGCTCCCGTCAATACAAAGGTTTCGTCGTCGCTATCTTCCATGTCGTTGTAAAAGAGATCTGGAAGTGTCACCTTCCCAGGTCCCATATACTGATAGGATTCTTTAACTTCAAAGTTCTCCTCCTGCGTCCTAGTGATAGGAGCCTGAGGTTTCCTCAGGATTAATTTGCGACGTTTTCTCCCACTATTATCAACGACATGATGCTCTTTTGAGCGATTGCTCAATGAAGTGCTGTCAGCAAATAAAGGCGCTTTCTCCTGTCTTTCTGCCTGCGATGCTTTGTTGGAGTTTTCGAGTACATCCGTCGCCCTAGCTTGCGTTGAGGGAGTAGCTATAGCAGAAGGAATGGCAGGAAACTGCGAGGGGGAGCTGAGAAGTGCATTTGGGGTCTCTGGGAGAAGGTTCAATCTGGGAGCGGTTTGGGGCGTGGTTGTGACCGAGTGAGAATGATCATCAACCTTATGGGACTGGCTATACTCCGCGTATTTTCGTGACAGCTTCCGTAGATATTCGACAGCTCGAAATATTGTAGCGCGCTGACCAAGAGACTTCAATCCTAAATCTTGAGCCAGCGTCGCCTTGTTTATCTCTGTAAGGAGTATTTCTCCCGTGACATCATTTTCGCGGAGGGCTGTCTCGAGAGTTGTCAGGTCCAAGCGAGGAAGAGAAGAGCGAATCCATGGCGCAGAAGACAGGCAGAGGTTAGCGATAACCTGATCAATTGACCATTCAAAAGGATCATCATCCTCAAAACCTTCCATGGCGCACTGCTGGCCTCAGGATCACAGTATTATACCCACCCCTCCCTACCTGAGTATTGAGCAAAGTCGAAGGAAACTATTCCGGTGGAGAAATGAGGAGTAACGTGACAAACTAACTCCAACCAAATGAGCGCTAGTTAGTTACTCTGTCTTGAACTAACATAATCCGGAGCCGGAAAAAAGAAGCTTGCCAGGATAAGATGTCAACCCTACTAATTCGAAGCAGTGCAGTCCTAGATGTCAAATGTTGAGAGTTCTCGAACGCCTTTTTTGCCAAGGCGGTGAGATATAACATGAGCAACTGCATTAGTAATCAGCCCCCTGTCGCTGCCCCACTTGCGATCCGAGTGCACGCAAGATATGCCATTAACTACTCTTCTTGACATGCCCTCTGCTCTCTTTGTATTTATATAACCTTCTTCATTCCGCTTTTTTTTTTTTTTTTTTTTTTTTTTTGCACTCGAAATGCAGATAGACAGATAGTGTCATTTTATTAATTTATTGTTACAAAACTCTTGGATTTTTTTCCAAATGGACAACTCCGTCTATGCCAATTACCCCCCGCCATTGAATCCTAAGCAGCAAGAATATCTTGTCTCCACGGTGAAAACATGGGCTCTACATCATGGACTATGCGTCAAACCGTCGCCGTCGTTTATTGAGACGAAATTGGATCCCCAAGACGTCTTAGCAACTAATGCGCCCATCACTCTTTTCCCCAGCCTTTTCCCCAAATCTTGCTTTGATGGTGCCACTTCCATTCAGAGAGCATACAACGAGTTATATGCTAGGATCAGCACCGATGAGGCGTGGTTGGGGAAGGTTATTGAAGAGTAAGATGATTTTCATTTTATTCTTTATTGTTTTCCCCGTAGCGCCTTTCTTTGAGAACCAAACAGAATGGCGCCCGCCTCCTGTCTGGGTGCAGTTTTATATTATGTATCCATTTCCACGCACCTATTAGTTACTAAGACGATGTGGTAGACTCATTGACGTGGATGACTTCGTCGCAAATCTTTGGAATGTTCATCTCAGCGTAAAAAAGGATGGATATGTTCAGCCACTGTCACTAGGCCTTTTCCGATCCGACTATATCGCCCATCGGCCTCCTGGCTCAGTAGAACCATCCCTCAAACAGGTGGAATTCAATACCATATCCTCATCGTTTGGAGGCCTGTCAGCCCTTGTCACTGCATTGCACGCAGATCTCTTGTCCTCACCTCCTGGAAGTCCCATTACATACCCGCCACATCCGATTTTGAAAGATCGCAGGCCCCCAGAAAATGCTGCCGTCACCTCCCTAGCCGGCGGTCTAGCATCGGCCCACAATGCGTATGGCCCGTCAAAGTCTGAATCCTCGCTACCCCTATGCATTTTATTCATTGTTCAAGCCGGGGAACGGAACTTATTCGACCAGCTAGAGTTATCCACCCGTCTTACTGATTTCCACAAAATCCCTGTCTTCCGACTCATAACGACAGATATCCTGAAATTTGCCTCGATTCCTTCATCCAACTCTGCAAGGCCATTAATATACACCCCTCCTCATGCCCCTGCCACTAAGTTCGAGGTAACCACAGTTTATCTACGCGGCTTCTATGGACCGGCTGACTACCCAGACGAATCCGCATGGGCTGCTCGAACGCATTTAGAGCGTTCTGCCGCGATAAAATGCCCTTCAGTCCTCAGTCAGCTATCCGGCTGCAAGAAGGTGCAGCAAGTCCTTGCAGACCCCAATGCTAAGACAGATCACCTCACCCATTTCCTCCCAACCACCTCTAGCGAAACAATCGAGAAAATACGCGCAACGTTTGCCCCGCAATACGACCTCTCAACATCTGGTCGCGGCCGTGAACTTGCCCTCAATCCTTCCACGGCAGTTAACCATGTCTTGAAACCACAGCGCGAGGGCGGTGGGAACAACATCTACCGTGATGCGATCCCGGGATTCCTACGCGCTATGCCGGAGAAGGATTGGAAGGGGTGGATTCTAATGGAACTAATCCAGCCACCTGATGCGGCTAAAAATATAATGCTGCGTAGTGATGGAGAGGTGTTGAGCGGGCACGTAATTAGTGAATTAGGAGTGTTTGGTACTGCACTTTGGAAGGATGATGGTGAGCTGGTACACAATGAGCAAGGAGGTTGGCTATTGAGGACTAAGGGGAAGGAAAGTGATGAGGGCGGTGTGGCGGCTGGGTTCTCGTCGCTGGATAGTCTCCTACTTCTTTAAACTCCGGGACGTAGAAATGCGCTTGATGTGGAGGTTTGTTATAATAACGTGCGGATGGCTTTCAATGCTTAATGTGACTTTATGAATGAATTACTTGCGCCAATTTTCTGCCTACATCGTTAAATTACCTTTGAGAAATAGACGTTAGAAAAAATGAATAGCGTGAAAAATTCAATGCGTTATCCGGACTAAACTTTCGTAACAAAAGAAAAATCCGATCCAGACTCTAGTAAATATGGGATCCATAAGAATATGCTGGTAGTTGGAAGTAGTTGACAGTATAGCAGCTAGAAAACACATAAACTAAAACCAGAATGAGAAAATTGAAAGAGAAAAATATGGAGAGGGGGGAAAATCGAGCAATTCAAAAACAAAACAGGGATATCAATCAACACGCTATATGCACAGCTATTCGTAACCCCCACTATAACTAAATAGGATTTTCTACCCTCTCGTTCGGGTATCGGTATCCTGTCGTTGGGTCGGATGGCGTAAGCTGCCAGGAATACCCTAGGGCGATCGTTCATGTGGACGGCGACAGAAATCTTGAAACTAATAGTGAACGGAATCCGCAAGTGAGAGAAGATTACAATGCAAAATCATTACAAGCAGCAAAGAATAAAGTTTGGCAGACTTGGTTTTGGGTATCTTGGGTAAAGTGAAAGAAAGAGAGTTCATATAATCGCACTTTAGAAAAGCCACTCGGAAGGCGAGATCTTTGGAACTTGGAGAGCAAATTTGATCCATAACTAGCTTGGCGGTCAGGTTCTAATTAATTTCTAACCACATGAGGTGGTTAGAGGAACTTTAGAAAAGAAGGGAGCCAATTGATTTCTATTGCCCCATTTCGTCCTCCATGAAGTCTTCGAAGGAACTAACTGGCGCGAGCCGTTCTTGAAGACGTCTAAACGGATCATTGCGCTGCATGATAACGTCCGTATCGATGTTCAGGCGATGAGCTGGGTCCTGGAGAATTGAACGTGGGCCCGAGCCGTTGAACCGGTGAAACTCCTCTTCGTGCTGTCCTTGGTTGACTGGCGTGGACATATCCATATCATCAGAACCGGGGGCCATACAACCAGGCGAGCGCCGTGGGTCACTTTGCGGCAATGATGGACCTGGTTGGTGATGGCTATTCGGTGAGGTTGTCTGAGGCTCAGAGACAATGGGCTGCATCTCCTGCTGCTGCTGCTGCAGGCCAAAGGTGTTATAGTTAAAGGGAGTGGAAGCAGGTAAGGGATGGGCGACGTACGGATCGTCCCCTTCCTGATTGACACCCGGCTCCAGAGTGACAGATGGATTCGGTTGATAACCGAAATCGTTGGTCCAGCCAAACGTCTCTCCAAACCCTGGCAGGCCGTGGCCCATACCCCCAAACCCATATCTAAGTCCAGTTGGAAATCCCATAGTAGCTGGGATTTGCGGAGCTCCATGATTGACACCTTCCCAGGGATGATATCCATCGATGCAGCTCGATATATTTGTCTGACCAGTTCCAGTAAACTGGTCATTGCGAGTGGCGGCTCCGGGGAGAGCAGGGCCATGAGGTGGGTTGAGAAGCCTAGTAATCCCAACTTGTCGGTCATTATCGTTGTCGGTACGATCGCTAGGACCAACTAGGCTAGGATTGGCTTGTGCGCCCGTTCCTTGGACCTGGTGTGGTGATGCCTCTCGAGATGCGTCGTTCGGGGCGGTCCCCTCTGTTCGTCGATTATTCCCCCTTCTTCGGACCCAGGAAGGGGGAAGCTGGTCGCGCGGGAGTTCTCGCCAGTTGTTGACGTTGGAGTTCGCAACCGCCTCCAACAGCTGCTCGTGCAAAGCCAACGCCTCCGCCAGCCTGGTACCTGGGACATGAAATCGGTTGTTCACCAGAAACATGTCCCAGGGGTAACAAGCTGGCGGAGTACCAGCAAGGTTCCTTGCCCGAAGGCGTTCTGGCACAGCTGTCCGCGCATCGGCTGACTTGTCAGAGTATTCCACGTCCATTGTCGTATTGAGCCGCACCTGTTGGAGAATATACTAGTTAACAGCGATACAGGCGTATCAGAATAGCACAAAAGCCTAAGTACACACTGACCTGCTCTCGATTCAACTTTTCCACTCGCTCTATCTCGGCCCTTGTCACGGCCCCGCGCCGGATTGTCCAACATGACAACCCAAGAGGCGCGCGAGCCTCCCGTTCTCGCCGCATATTAAGGGAGTTGTCGCTAGGAAGATCGGCCTTCTCAACTGTCATTCGGGCCTTGATATCCCGATATGTCAGTCGTGAATCCAACCTCATCCAGAACTCCAGCTGCCAGGCCAGAGGCCGCTTCGATATGTAGCGTGGCAGGAATGGGAAGTCACGGATCACAGCCCCGTCGTAGTCATTAACTTCCTGGCCATTCTCAACTAGGTTGGGAATTGGAGTTGTACTAGGCGCAGTCGGGGGATCCAGCTGGAATAAAAGTGGAGGAAGATTCTCGTCACTGTAGTTCTGAGTTTCAATGTGATGGCAAGTGTGGTTGGCATCTGGAGCAGATGAATCTGAGCATAAACAAATATTAAATCAAAAGTTAATTGTGGGAGGAGAATAGAAGACTGATCTACTCACGCTGACAATGAATCACTGTGGATGCGGTTTCTTTAAACAAATTAGCACATAAACAAGACAAACCTGATTGTACAGTTGACAGAGAAGTATATTGATTGGTGCCTTGTTCAGCCATTCTTTCTTTGAAAAGCTTGACAATGCTTTTGACAGTGATAAATTTCTTCTAAGCAAAAAAGTTTAAACCTGTCTATATTTTGAAGAGCAAAAAAATAACAAAATAAGAGTTTGTTATAGGATTTTTGATCAGTCTTAGAGGCAAGAAAAATGGGTGCAACAGATCTTTGAAGTCTCAGGTTGGCTAGGTGAAGGACCAGTCGCAAAGCATCAAACTAAAAGTGACGGGTGCAGATCGAGATCGCAAGTTCTATAGAAGGAAATGGAAAACAGATGTTGGAAATATGAAAAGACGAAGGTAGAATGAGGATGTCTATCGTGGTATGAGTGGAATATAGAGGAAAAAGGGGGGAAAGGAGGAGAACCGGGAAGATATATAGCAGTAACTCTCGCGCAGCCGGTGTAATCTGAAGAATTCACTTCACGCTCTTCATAACAAACAGCTACATAACACGAAATAGACGCAATCGAGTAATTTCTCGAAATCCACCGCAAGGGGAAAAGCTGCTAGGCGAAAGAGGATAGCGAAATCGCTGGAGGCTTCGAAACACATACCAAATTGAATGAACCCTGTGGTGACCCGCTTGAGAGCTTCTCCCAAATTATACCTCATACTTTTGCATCATAGGAGTACTGTTTGGTTTAAAGAATAAGCGAGTTTAAATGCCACAGCTATCTTTCATCGCTCAGGGGGCGGCATGGACTCGAAAGCGATAGAGGGGCATAACACTCAAGAGCCAACTTGATAGGCAACAATATAATGTGTTATTTTAACTTAAATGGAATTAGTCTTCATCCTCCAACAGTGTCAACTGAATCAACCTACAAAGCTAGGAGGCAAGCTCTCATTTCAAACCTGGAGCCATATACAAAAACTTGTACATTACAAACTCATCCCTGGGACCAGGCTCGTTGGCCGCTCCACACGGAAGTCTGACAAACATAACGGCGAAGTTAAGGCTTCCAAGTAGTACATTCATAGACTATGTGCTCTCTGAATAATATACTGCCGTCGCCACGCGTTAACAAATGCTATGAGATAGAATGCTCACGAGTTGGGTTGTTGTTTGCTTAGGTAATTCATCCACCATAGTTAGTTAACTTAACTAGTTAACTGTTGGAGGGCTTGGCTTGGATGGTTCGTCCTCTTCTCTACCAATATGGATATGGTGAAGAGGTAATTGAGCTCTTAATAAGAGCTTTTTGCCCCAGTAGCACTAACTAACGTAACTATTTCACCACGAACTCGGTCTGCCACCCACGTGATATACGTAGTTTAATGAGCAACCAATCAAAACAATACAGCTTCAACCTTCGTACATTCATATATTCAGCAATCATGAGTGAAAATCGACTTATTTTGGCTGCTTCAGCCGTCAAAAATCAGAAACTAAGCCAGCGAACAGCTGCCAGGCTATACAATGTTCCTTATTCAAGCTTAAATAATTATATCTCAGCCCGTACGAACAAAACCACCACCGATCTCAGAAAACAAAAGCTGCTATAAAGTTACCTGCCGAAGAAACCGTTCTTATGCAGTGGATTCTCTCGATAGATAAACGCGGCCTTCCTCCCCGACCTTCTTTCGTACGAAGCACGGCGAATCTCCTTCTTGAGATGCGAGGAGGTGAAACACCCAACCCTATTGGACCCAATTGAGTGACACGTTTCATTAAACGGCACGAGGAAATCAACTCCAAAATCATACGAAAATTCGACTGCAAACGCGCTCTTTGTGAAAGCCCAATAATTATACAACAGTGGTTTCAACTTGTACAAGAAATCATTGAGGAGTATAACATTCTACCAGATGATACATACAATATGGATGAGACTGGGTTTGCAATGGGAATAATTGCAACCTGTATGGTTATCGCCAGCTCTGAGCGAAGATATCGTCCGAGGTTATTACAGTCTGGAAATAGACAATGGGCAACTGTGGTAAATGGAATCAATGCCATGGGATGGGCCCTAGGTCCGATGTATATACTCAAGGGAAAGACGACTCCATCATACGAAGACCATGTTGACCTACCATGTTGACCTGCCATCTACTTGGATTGTGAAGAATAGTCCAAATGGATGGACCAATGATGAGCTTGGACTGTTTTGGGTTAAAGAGGTTTTCGACAGACAAACTCGGCCCCGTACGAAGGGACAATATCGATTACTTATCATGGACAGCCATGGAAGTCATGTTACCCCGGAATTTGATACCTATTGTATGGAGAATCAGATTATGCTTCTATACATGCCTCCTCACTCCTCGCATATTTTACAGCCCTTGGATGTGAGCTGTTTCGGTCCCCTAAAGCAATCGTACGGACGGAAGGTTGAGAATCAAATACGCATGTGGATACGCTGGATTTCCTGGGCTTATATAGGGATGCTCATCTTGAGACTTTCACGGAGCAAACTATACAAAGTGGATTTAAAGCCACCGGGCTGGTTCCATACGATCCTCGGGCAGTTCTATCAAGACTTCAATTTTCTACCTCTTCTCCACCTACTACTTCACATGGCTCCGAAAGCTCCTGGACTCCAAAAACACCTAAGGATATTACAAAGGTGCGAAGACAAGCAGCAAGGTTTCAAAATCAAATGCAACACCGTACGGAGCCTCTTTCAAGTCCAACCAATCGATTTCTAGACAAGCTCTTTCTTAACTATGAGAAAATTATGGTTAAGAATGTTGTCCTTACACAGGAAAATATGGAGCTTAGATCTGCAAACGAGAAACAATCACAGCGAAGGAAAAGAAAGAGCACATATATTCCCCATGGAGGTGCAGCTCAGCGCGTACGAACAGATAAAGGAGATGATAAGGATTCTACACAGATAACTGCCGAGAACTCTGCACGAGGGAATGACAAGAATTCCATACAGGTAGCAGCTGAGGACTCTATACAAAGGAATGATAGAGAATATACACAAGAGGCCAATAATCCTGTATGTAGAAAACGAGCTCCTAATCGCTGTAGTGTGTATGCAGGGCTCTTGAGCATACTGCTCGCAATTGCCCTCGCCTTGGTTAACAACCAATTATCACATTGATCATGTACATACAATATATGAAGCTCAAATAAATCAATTTGTTGATGAGATATGAAGATTAGTAGCTGATATGGTGAAGCCAAGCAAGTCAATTTGGTTAAAGGGGTTATTAGAGTTTGATATCACGTGGGTGGCTGACCGAGCCCGTCCGCGGTGTGACCGAGTTCGTGGTGAAATACGTTATACCTATTTTTGCAGTGCTTTGATATTAATATTCAGTGGCTGAGCAGATTCTTGCTTTCACAAGTAATTCACTCACTACAAGATGCTGTACAAAGTTACTTCTCATACTAAATTGATGGAAATGTACATACAAAGCGCCCACTTTGTTTCCCAGTTGGCCCACTCTCAGGCAACGATATTTGCGCAATGCTAAAAATAGCGCTCTCATGGGTTTTAACCGCTTTCTATTAGCTTGCTGGGCAACAGGTGTGTTCCGCAAACCAGGAATCTCCTCAGTCACCACTACTGGCGCACCATACGCGATCTGCCGATAGCTGACTGCGCTACTTTGGAGGTCCTCCAACCTCATCTCTTAAACAACTGCTGGGTTGCCATCATCGCCATCCTCTGCACCATCACTTTTCCACCTAGTATCGAGACCATTTCAACCATCTCTTTGATCTGCATTCGTCAAAGACGTCGTTTTGACGGAATAGTTGATACAATCGCACAACTGCGCGCTCACCCGTTGCTCCCTAGCTCTCCTTTTCGAATAGCTGTCAGTCGCTCAGCAAATACCAACCATGGCTGCTGAAACAACCAATGGAGGTATGTCTGAGACTAGTGGGTGTTTCTGGAGTCGCGACTCCAGTCCTCCTTATTACGTTCTGCAGTTTCGCACTTTCTACTACTTACATTCCCGCCCCCTCCCCCCTTTTTCAAGCTTGTTGGATACGCCCAGCTGCCCTCTCACCACACAAGGAATTTTTTATTACTTTGAAAATTGACTAATGATCTTCAACCCATAGCTTCCGTAACAGGGGAAGTTCGGAAAGAAGATAGCAACAACACAGCTACCGTGGATGCTGGAAAACCAGCCGCGCTGAACGGGGACGCACCTAAAGAGGTCAGCGCACCCCAGGAGGGAACTATTACATCTCCTAGCGCGGAGAAGGATACGGACAGCTCTTCAAAGAGCGCGGGAGACAAGCACGAGCGCGACGACGCAGCGGACAAAGCCGTCCAGGCGCCAAAAGATGAGCCTGCCAACAAAAAACAAAAATCCGATGCGGAACCCCCCAAGGAACTGAATGGAGCCCAAGCCACCACTACGACAAATGGCGAGAAGAAGAGGGGCCCTGGCAGACCCAAGAAAAACGAGGGAGGCGTGAAAATTGAAAAGAAAACCCCCAAGCCTCGCGCCACTGAGGGAATTGGAAGCAGAACTCGGAGCCGTGTCAAGGCATAGAAAAGATGATTGTCACGTACTACCTATGGCAGTATCGCTAAAAAGTCCTCGGCGACTGTGAGTTTCAGCGGAGGGCTTCAATTCTCATACTCCCGAGCCCGACTCATCGTTGATCGTGTTCAGTTGTTTGAAGCTCTGATTCCTTCTTTCCTATGTTTTCTACCCCATTTTCTTCGTATGTTTTTATTTTCTTCAATCTGTCTGAATAATGTTTCCGGTACTAGCTCATTTTCTTGTTTTTTCATGTGCCTTCTAACTTATTTTCCTTGCGCCTTCTCTTTCATTTTCTCTTTATCTGCTTTCGGCTTCATGGACATACTAAGGCGCACTTCGGGAACTTAGGGACAGGAGGGCCAATGGACAAAGGACAACGGAGGGCTTCTTGTCGTTATGGGACAACAAAGATAACAAAAATTGAATGACTGTTTGAAATTATTGAATGTTTCGCAAGAATCCTTTTCTATTATTAATTGCACACTCTGCATCCCGTAGACATATCTCTGTTTGGAATCTTAAATATTTTCACTCTAGTAACCCGCCAAACGGCTTTGTCGAAGGACCATTCCGTATATGTAAATGCTTTATGCCCTTTTCTACATATAACCTGCTTTAATAGAAGTTGGAATAAGAAACGAAAAAGGAATGCTCCCTATGAGAGCAATATGTTAAATATCTAGATAATATCCACAGATTGAAAAGAATAAACAATCGCATCATTTAACAGGAGCTCCCATGGCTCTGGGAAACAACCCTGAGGCGGCCACTCAACCAACAGCCACAAACCTCCACCAATATTTATTTCCCAGTTTGCCGGCATCAAGCGTTTCACGGCATATTTTTTACTTTACGTAGAAAATATTCACGCTGATATTTCAGGGCGGTATTCTGCACAACTCTTGCCCTCTTCAATGTGCGTCATAGGGACAGGCGACTCGCCTCCCACCCCTTGTCAGCAACTCGGGGGTTGCGTCTTCCCTCCACCGCCCCACGACTTCGGCTGCGGCTGCGCTCTAACCTCCACCAGCGCTGCACACTGCCGCTTGCGCTCTCACAATACCTATGATACATATACACCATAAATATTCCCTCCAATCCGTCTTCCAAGGCCCCCAAAAGCGAAAGCCCGTTTCTGCCTCCCTTCGACTAGCCCGAGTTTTGCAGCATAGCATGGACGGGTAGACCTGTCTTGTCCTATGCCCGACAAACCTGCAACCGTTGCAGCATACGCTGCTGGCGCCTCCCTAGCCGCTATCACTCTCTTCTACGTTTTCGGCCCCAACTTTACGATCGACGGCGAGGAATCGAATGGCAGGAAAAAGGGAATTGTCGGCCTGTTGAACCCGTCCAATGATTGCTTTATCAACTCCGTCCTCCAAGCCCTGGCCGGCCTGGGTGACCTCCGCTTATACCTGATACGAGAACTCCATCGACGTGAGCTGGAAGGCCCAGAAATATACGATGCCTTACCGGATATCGAGAGGATCCCGCGTGGAGCGACGCCCGAGAGGGTTCGCGACCTACAACAGGCACCTGTTACCAAAGCCCTGAAGGAGATGCTTGACAGCTTGAATGAGCGGCCTATATATAGGAAGACGATCTCCGCGCGAGGGTTTATACTGGCATTGGAGAGGGCGTTCCGAACGCGGATCAGCCGGAATCAGCAAGATGCGCAAGAATTTTTACAAATTGTTGCAGAACGCCTCTGTGACGAATACCATGCCGGTGTTAAGGCACGGGAAAGGGCGGCTAGGTCCTCCCTCAGCGTCGATGCGGTGGGTTCGATGGTGGATGTGAAGTCTGTAAATAGATACAATGTTGGGAATAGTGACATGGAGTTAGAGAACGGATCGCCACCCACGGATGTGAAGGCGGAGGCCTTCGATACCGAGTTTCCTTTCCCATTCGAAGGGATGATGGAGTCTCAGATAGAATGCCAATCATGCCACTATAAATACAAGCCAAACCAGACGTCGTTCGTTAACCTTACGCTTCAAGTGCCTCAGCAGAGCTCTACTACTCTAAGTTCGTGCTTCGACGGCCTGCTCAAGACGGAGTATATCGATGACTTCCGATGTGACAACTGCGTCCTTCTGCACGCACATCAAATGAAGAAAGCAGAAATGGAGAAGACTAAGTCGGAGCGGGAATTCAAACACCTGGACCGCGAGCTATCACTCATCCAAGACGCCCTTAAAAGTGACCCAGAAACCGTTCCCAAGGGCGTCAGTATGCCAAATGCCCACGACGTCCCAAAGCGCAAGATCGGGAGACATATGCGAATTACATACTTCCCCAAAATAATAGCCATACATCTATCCCGTTCGATATTCGATCAGAATAGCTCTACAAAAAACGCCGCCAAGGTATCGTTTCCCGAACGACTGCCTATTGGCGGCATCCTCGATCAAAAGTGGTACAAGCTTCTGGGCATAGTCTGCCACAAGGGCAGCCATCACAGCGGCCATTACGAATCCTTCCGACGCAACCATCTTTACGCACCCTTCTCTACCCCAGATGTTTTCCGCTCTTACTCGCAAAGCCGCTCAACAAGCCAGAACCCATCGACTGCCCCAAGCCCCAAAATTCACCCGAAACAAAAGAATCCTGCAGGTCAGGATTCTGACGCTAGTCCTCTCAGCATATCCGATAACTCTCCATCTCCATCAGCGTCTAGCACTTCCCTTCCTGTCCCTTCATTGTCCGCGCCCCCTTCCCGCCCCTCAACCGGCATAAGCGGAGGAACGATGGCCCCGCTAGCTCCGGCGTCACAACAATCAACTCCCCCGCTACAACAGCAACAAAAACAAGAAGAGAATCGTGACCCCTCCATATCATCGCTTGCTCCGCCACGACTGACATTGTCCCCCTCGTCGGATGCCGCTGCATCTACTTCCGCCAGTCTAAGGCGCCACTCGAGCACGAAGGGTACAAAAATTCCGGTACCGGGCGCCGGGCTCCAATCTCGCATCCGACGGAAAAAACGGGCGAATGACCGCTGGTGGCGGATCAGCGATGATAAGGTTAAAGAATGCAAAACTAGCGATGTGCTGGGGATGCAGAGGGAGGTTTATTTGCTTTTTTATGAAATGGAGAGGCCGGGTGATGATGAACAAGAATAGATCTTTCTATGTCAAGGCTAAGAAAAAGAAAAAAGGAAAGGAAAATAGGAGAGGATAAATGTCATGGGGCGGCGGGTCGAGTGAAGGGGAAAAGAAAGCACGAAGGGGATGGAGAGAAGGAAGGGGCACATCCCCAACCAAAAAAAAAAAAAAAAAAGTTGCTAAGAAACGTCCAAGCGCTTCTTCTCATAAAAGAAAAATATCACCATAAGAACAAGTACTCTCAAACAGGTGCGGTAATGAGGCAGAATTTAACTCATCCTAAGCGTCAGCGGAGGAATTCGTCATTTAAAACCCAGCCTTGCCTTCAAGCCTTCAAGCTCCGCGCGCCCCCCCCCAGTCCCTCTTCTTACGTACCAAAATAGTAATGACGGAAGTCTAGTCTTGCTTCTGATCATATGATGTAGTTATGAAAACGTGATGTGTCCCTCTAACCCACCGCGGGGTGGGTCGTGCAAAAGAAAAAAAAAAAAAATCCAACCGGGAGAATGGTGAGTTGTAGGAGCAGATAGATCATTTTGCGCGAACTGAAGAGGACAAATAAATTGATTCTTCTTGATATTTTGTTCCATCCGAGCATTGTTACTGGTACATCATTAACTCCTCGCATTTCTTTCATTTCTATCTCATTTTACTTTTACACTATTTATTTATTTTTCTCGTGTCAGAAAGTTAAGTATACTAACTCATACGTTATTTTCAGAAGATTTTACTACAGATAGCTCTCTAGTCGAGTTATATACAAGTTATATACATTATATAGAGTTTAGACTTGAAATGGTTCTGCTACTTGTCCTTCGGACCTTTTTGTTACTCAAGACATGCTTCTCTCTCTCTCTCTTCGTTTCCCGGTATAGCGAGAATGATATAACCCGGGTGTTTAGCCGTGTATTGTAAGTGTTACTTTTCCATGGCCGTTGCCCCCACGGGCTTGATTTTGATGTTTGCGACGGCTTTCTGGCATGGATGAGGGATACAACGCCAGTGATGTATCGTGACTTCTCTTATTGTGTGATGATACCTAGTATACTCAAGGGAAGTTAAGGATTTTGCAAGAATACTGTGTTAGCACTAGACCGGGAGTAGCGCAAGGCTGGGTGAGGGACGGGTGAGCGGGTCCGGCACTGCGGCTGGACTTTCGACGCTTGTAGGTTAGTCTTACCCAGGTGCCCAGGTGCCTGGACTAGCGCCCCTATTTAGGATTAGCGCGCAGGAGCGACAGGTCCACGGTGCCAATCACACTCTCTCCTAACAGCAATAATTCACCCATTGGTATACAATGGTTTGTCTGTGATATGTTGAAAACAAATAAAGCCCTCCATCGCTGATGTTGCTGAATGCAGCCGACAATCATGTTTATTATATTCGTTCAAACCTGCAGCAATTTGACAGTGCCAGGGCGCTATTGATTCGTGCTGGACACCGTCGAATTATCACATCCCTCATGCTAGATGATGCTTCCTGCGTATGCCCAAGACGGCATTGTTCTCTCTCGTGTCTTTCGAGGCTCAACTGATGCAGCTGTTTTTGAGGATTTTATTGAACAACTCCTTCAACATTGTGGAAAATGGTCGGGACCAAAGTCTGTCCTGGTTATGGACAATGCTTCCTTTCATCACTGAGTTAAACTGGTGTATCTACCACCGTACTACCAGACTTGAATCCGATCAAGGGATTCTTTGCTGAGTTGAATTTTATTAAGCGGAACCGGGAAGTCTATGAGAAAGATTTCTCTCAAGGTTTCGACAATTTCCTTGAATGGTGTGTTGATGTTGGTGTAAGAGAACAAAGCACCAAAGGCCATTTTCAGCACGCGGGCCTGACAATTGGGGATATTTGAGCAAGAGATTGTCGAATAGCTAAATAGCAGGCACTTAACTTACACGTCAGGTTACTTTGTTATTCCTCGATCTGGGTCCTTACTGATCTGAATGATATCTTTTCAATTCATCCCTTTGATTGCTATTAGATTCTTTACTGTATTTGAGTGGTCGGATCGAGCAGCATCCGGCTTTATACATTTGGACCAGACGAACTCCGTGGCTTGGGCATCAATCATATCCTTTGCTAACGTACTTCACCAGGGACTCGTTCACAGCACTACCTCATTAGCTTGTCCACGTGATATGAAAGTCTATATTTGTACGGATCCGTAGGATAGTTGAAATTCTATTGGGCTGCGAAGTCCGACTCTGCCACCTCCTCGTGGTGCAGCCTGGTAACATCATCAAGGTGATGGCTAAGAGCAGAGCGGCCATTGTGGGCTCTTGTGAGCCTCCCCTGTTGAGCCCCGGTCCAAGGATTCGTCCGGACCAGACACGAAGCGAATCGAACTTGCTGCCAGACGCGAGAGAGCAGCCCGGCTCATGCATCCGGAACAGATACTGACGCCTTTCGATTACCTTCCCGGCCTCTGACCGGCTGAACGAACTCTCAATCTACCGACGACTCATACAG
>JAFEJD010004569.1:0-27583 GCA_018296065.1 Blastomyces percursus
GGGGGAGGAGTGGTTGTTCTGTGCGTCGGAAAGCGTAATTTTTGCGCATATATAATATATACCCCTCCTCTAGGAAACGGGCTTTCTTATTTTATTATTTTACTTCTTTTTTTTAAACTTTTGCCTTTCCTTTCTTATTTTATCAGTTTTTCCATTTCTCCAGTTTCGTTCTCAATTTCCCCAGATCTTCTCTTGCGCTACTGAAAGGGCCCATAAAACGGACACGGGAAAAGCAAAATAGAACTATAGAGAAGGACAGGAAGGACATTCTCATTGACCTATCCTACCTGCATCCATACACACGCCAACGATCGATTTTGCTCTGTCGAGATTATATTCTTTCCTGTTCCCGCTTTTAACACCCGCTCGTTCCTTCCAGCCGTGCCTTCACCATGGCGGCTACCGACGACTACATGTCCTCCGGACGCCGAGTGCGCCGCATCTCCAGTATCGAGGCCACTCGAGCAGACCTCTATGGCGGTCCCAGCGTCGTGATCCCTCCTCAGCACCTCATGGCTCGCAGCGGTGCCTACGAATCGGCACGCTCGATGTCGGTGGCGAAGCTGCATCTTGACGAAGACGTCTCCTCGCCTGAAATAACTCCTCGCGGATCCACACCCTCTGATGATGGCCATGTTACTGCTAGTAAATATGCCTTCGCGTTCGATATCGATGGAGTTCTCATTCGGGGTGGCAAAGCTATTCCTTCTGCTATTGACGCTATGAAGGTGCTGAACGGGGAGAATGAATTCAAGGAGAAAGTGTAAGTTTTTATCGATTTATTCGTGTTATTTTGTGATAATTTAGCTAATGATACCTTTCTTCTACAATCCAGACCCTATATATTCGTCACGAACGGTGGAGGCAAGACAGAAGAAGAGAGATGTATCGACCTAAGTAGACAGCTAGAACTCGAAGTTTCGCCTGGCCAATTCATCTGCGGCCACACCCCCATGCGGGAGATGGCTGAAAAATACAACACAGTGCTCGTGGTGGGTGGAGAAGGCGAGAAATGCCGAATCGTGGCGGAGGGCTACGGTTTCAGGGACGTCGTGACCCCCGGTGACATCATCAAATACAACCAACACACCACCCCATTCCGAAAACTCACTGAAGAAGAGTTCAAAAACTCCCGCACCCGTGACTTTGAAAACGTCGTTATCGAGGCTATATTTGTCTTTGCCGACAGTAGAGATTGGGCTGGTGACCAACAGATCATCCTCGACCTGTGCATGTCCAGGGGCGGCCGGATCGGCACACGATCCGAAACCTTCGACGAGGGACCCCCCGTCTACTTCTCCCACAACGACATCGTCTGGTCTACATCTCACGAGCACACCAGAATCGGCATGGGAGCCCTCCGAGCATCCGTCGAAGCACTCTTCAAAGCCGTCACCGGCAGGGAGCTCAAGACCATCGCCTTCGGCAAGCCACAGCTAGGAACTTTCCAGTTCGCCACTCGACTACTCCGACAATGGCGCAAGGAAACGCACGGCATTGACTCCGCGCCCGATACCGTGTATTTCGTTGGTGATACGCCAGAGTCCGACATCCGCGGCACCAACGAGTACAACGCTTCGGATAAGTGCGAGAACGACTGGTACTCCATCCTGGTTAAGACGGGTGTCTATGAGGACGGAACGACGCCACGATTCCCGCCCAACAAGACGGTGAATAATGTGCTTGATGCTGTCAAGTTTGGCATGAAGAGAGAACATCTAAAGGAGTTGAAGGAGACGTCTTTGGAGAAGGCTAGCGTCGCTGTTATCGACGAGTAAAATTGGGACACCTTACTTGCCTTATCGTCATATTTTACTTCACCGGTAGACTGGGTGGTTGGGATTTGCTTTGTCTTTTTATGTCTTTTTTTACCCTTTTCGTTTTTCTTATCATTCGCATTTCGTGTCATGCATTATATCCCGTCTCATACGTTTCTCCTCTTAGGTTTATGCAAAACCAACCCCTTAGAGAGCTCTCAAACCGCCCTATCACTTGCCCCTACCAAACTCTCCCTTACACAAATACCCTTATTTCACATCCATACTCGCTTCCTTGTCAGACTATCTATCAAATAGATGGCATTGAAGGTGGGGAAAGTTGATTTTCCATACCACATGACGGAAAATCCATCACGATTTAATGATTTAATGCTTTTGTATCTGTTTCCCTTTCCATGCATCAACATATCAACACCCCACCCATCACCTCTACAACCTCTCTTGTAAACGGGCAAACTGTACTCCGAAATTTAACCAACCGTCTCTCATAAACCTTATGGCTCAATATGTATTCCACACGTCCGCGCAAATCTTCATCCATCTGCTCATTCATTCACTTATTCCGCCATTCTTTCTACCTCGTCATGGTATTTCCCCATTTTTTTAGTGTTTTATTAACTACCGGTTCGAGGCCTTCTTTTCCATATTTCATATTTCCAATAGTATACTATCTTACTTTTTTACTTTTATCTTTCCATTTCCCCCCTTCCTTTTGAAACACATCTTTGAAATAAACGGGGGGGAAACGAGAGAATTGGAGATGAGATTTTCTCTTCCCATTCAACTGGGCTGGCTGAGGGATATTAAAAAATTAAAAATAAAATAAAATAAAAATAAAAAATAAAAATAAAAAATAAAAAATAAAAATAAAAAATAAAAAAAAAAGGGAGAAAAGTAAAGGGAAGGGGGTGGAGGAGCTATGACAAAATTCAGTACTTTCTTTTCTTTTCACCACAATTGAACAACCTCAACCTCCAGAATATCTCCATATCTAATTTTTTTTAATTTAATTTAATTTAATTTTATTTATTCTTCACGCTCTGCTGAGCTGTGTACATGTATTGATTCAATCACTATGAAGACGGCGCTGAGAATAAAAAGGAGTACTCTCTATAAAACGTTGCTCAGTTCAAGCCGCCGGTGGCAAGAGCAAAGACACCGAAGAAGGTGTGTCAAGACCACGATACGGTCCACCTCGGCGCAGGCAAACGGTGGACCGCTATTCCCCGGTTTGAATTGGCAATAGTCTTTCGTCTCTGTCGAATATCAGTCAAACGGATCGCCAAAAACGAGACCGTCCCGCTATGTCCAGCGCCCGTAGTGCGTTGGGCAACAGTTGAACCTTATCAGGTTTCAGTTTCAAAGAGCGGCAATAGTCTCTCTGCAGAGTTACGAAGTCGCTCCGGCACTGAAACACAGTTTTAATCTCACTTTCTGCTATTGGAGACACTGTTTTCGACCGTAATGTGAGTATTGTAAACGGCGGACCTGTGAATTACCTCTTTTAGTTTAGCGCCCTAATACACCGTCACGTAACCTCCCTTCAATGCCCTCCGACATAAAGATCCCCGTTGTTTGCTATGGCCTAAGTCAGCTGGTCCTCTGGTTTTCCTATGGAGGTGAAAAATATCATGACCATGACAGCCTCCAGAATTCTTTCTATTCATCTGTCAATCCAGCATAAAAAATGCTCAAATCATGCTCCTGCCTTGACCGGGAAAGGCCAGATGGCTCTCGCCTCTTCTGCGGATTTCTCCCCAGCAACGCTTTCAATGTACATAGTCAACAATTCCTCATTCTGCGTCCTCTTCTCATCCACATCCAATCCTGGTGCGACCCATCCTTCCCGCATCAGTGTCAAGGCATTCTTGCGCAAGAGCCTGAATATTATACCAAGCTTGATACTCAGAGAATTGGCGATCGTGTGTATCGATCTGTTCCTGCGTAAAAGATAAAGGGCATTCTCCAGAAAATCCAAGGTCCGACCAATTCTGAAAGATTTCTATCAAGCACGCACGAAGCGGGAGAACGCCAATTTCGGAGACTTCCCCGCATCGAAGGAATAACTCTCGGAAGACACGGGGTACGTTCATGGCCCTATGCGCTGGTTTATCCTCAAGAAAGGTTGAGATCTCATAGGCCTTTGCCAACTTTACTTGGGACCATTCGCGCATTGCAAGCATCTTGCCATCCTCATCTAGGGTATCGAAATCATCGCGCAGTTTCACCTCAAATATCCCCTTCTCGTAATCGTAGTTCTGTGGGGGTTTGAGAAAGACTGGCCATTGGGCCTGGAGAAATGCAGGGAGAACAGAAATCGACTGGAGGTCGATGAGGGATACTATTCTTGAACACTGGTCAGAGGCGACGAAAATGTTTCCCATATGAAGATCGGTATGCCATAGGGTAGGCTGGGAAGCTTCCCCTTTCAATATTTCGTTCGAGTTTAAAAGTTCCATGACACTCTCTGTTGCTTGTAAGAGTTCAGTTTGTTCTTCGATATCTCCTTTATAAAAGAGTGCTTGATCTTGCTGGCCGTTCTTGGATATTCGTAGCATTTCGCGCTTTGCAATAGAAACCCCGAGGGTTGAAATTGAATACCCTATGAACAGTTAGTATATAAACTGTCAAAATACGCAGGGGACTCACAAGGTCCTTTATCAAAATCCAGACTTGGATCAGGATTATATCCTCGATCACAAGAAGGTCCAATACAGAAAGATGGATCAAGTTCATCATCAAGGGGCTTGTTTGGTTGCTCTATATCCGTCGATAATACAGTCCTCCATAAGCAGGGAAATGAATAGCTGATAATTGAGCCTCGATCTGGGTCAAGTTTCTGATTAACTGTAGCTGATCAAATTCGGTCATACTACCCCAAACTTGAAACAGTGGAACACCGGCGCCTTTCTCCATGATGATATATTCTGCACCGACAGCATTCGAGTTGTTCGAAGACCAGGCAAGAACACGAGGGACAGGGATGCTAGTATGTTTTCTAACTGTTTTATAGGATATTAGCCACTGAAAGTAGAATTATACCAATATAACGTACTGTATTCGAGAGCGCCGACTTCACCAGCTGTCGTTAAGGTGGGCGGGCCAGCAATGTGGCATGGAATTTTTGCTATCACTTCGGATCCATTTTTCTTTTTCATCAAGAAAACCTTGCTGAAACCTCCTTCCATTTTGTCAATAGCTGTGACCTGACTGAACTTTCCGCCGACTGTTGCAGTAGTATTGCAAAGTTCATCCACATCGAATCGGACATATCTTCTGTTTAGCTGGTATTCTTCGTTGGCAAGAAAACGGCCATTGGTGTAAGCGAAAAGCTCCTCCTGTGTAATGGATGCACCTATTTGAACAATTAGAAACTGAGAGCAGCTGCCTTTGCACCAAATCCCTTTCCCTTCTTACCTCGACATGTTATCGATAAAGACGATCCAGGTCTGCCATATCGATGTGTAGTAAAATTTCTGAGCGCTCTTAGCATTTTGAGAGCAAGTGTTCAACACACACGTACTATGTAAAAGAAAGAGGTGACAGAAGGAATGCCGGCAGGGAACTCATGAGAGGTAGCGTCCACCACAAGGGTCCAATCATGGGTCCACGCCTACACCTCTGAGATCATATACAATCAGCTTTCCCACTGCCGCTTCCAGACGCTTGCGGAGGTCGAGAAATAGATTTTCGCGAACTTCTTTTTTTCCCCTCTTTGTATCTACCAATTTTTGATATTGCAATATTTTGCCTTAGGTAGGGATGACAGCAATGGAAAGGGTTAGATGCAGTATTTATATGAAGAGTTCCTAGAAGTATTTCGTCTCGTAATCATGCTCAGATATTTACATGCAAGTGGGGTGGGGGGTGGGGTGAAATATATAAGTTATATATATATATACATATTCATCTCGATTCTGTCGCCTCATGGGGTTTGATTATTAGGAATGCTCATCAACAGCAAGCCATCACCTCCTTACCCGACTGTTATCAGCTGGCAGCAAGCCAAGCCTTGTAAGCACATGCATGGTCAAAATACGACTCTGAGCATCACTTCTACACATTATTCAGCTTATCTTTAAGCCGTTGTTTTGCGGCCACAATTTATGCAATGTGGACTAAAGCCAGATGTTACACCAGACTTCTCTGGGCATTAGCCAGTCAACGATATTCGCTAGTTAATACTGCTCACTTATGTCAAGACACGACACCCGCTCTATTCCAAAGTTGTAAGACATTAAGACCGAGTCTTGAGGAGCTGCGGGATGAGAGATTGGCTCTGAATAGCAAACTCGCCAGGTATCACAGGACTCAATACTGAGCCGCCGCAATGAACGTGCATCCCCCTTGGAGACATTGTATCAGGTTGTACCTGTATATGCACATGCACAATGCCGTAGCCTGGTTGTAGTCAGTTCGTCGTCGTGCTCGAAGCCTTTCTGACATCTGTCAACCGGCAAGCCCACTGTCTATATGTAAGTGACTCGTGGGGCCGGTCATCTAGAAATCGATATGCCTGTCAAGGTGGCTAGTTCATTCAGATAGCAAGTTGACCATAGTAACGGCCAGCCAAAAACGCTATTATTATTATGGTTGTTCTTGTTTTGACGCTGCGAACTGTCCTGTCTGTCCCTCTGGGAATAAGTGTTAGGCTACGGGGACAAAAGAGCTCAATCACCCCCCTGCCATACGGTAGAGGAGGACGAACCACCCAATCCAAGCCCCTCCGACAAGAACATCTTTTATATATTAATATTCAACATGTGTCTGAAGAAAGCAATAACCTAGGCCTAATCTCGATGCAAATCCCCGGCCGGCCTCAATCTCTGCGGATAATTCTACTACGGATCTCACTCCGCCAGAATTGGTTGAACATGTCATCCATTTTCAAAATGCTCTCTGAACCAGTTTGATTTCCCAATAAATAAGCAAAAAGGCAGAGATTCAACGGGCCGATACATGTATATGTACAGGACCACCTTTTTCTGAACACCCGCCGACACAGCGTATTGACCGAATAACGTCGGTTTCGGCCGATACTGCCGGCATTCTAGAGATGCGTGAGCAGTAGAGGGCACTAAGCTAGGCTCTCGCTGGCGGCATTTCCCGCGATAACTTGTTGATTGGCTCTGGCCATATCGCTGGCTGTCTATTGATCATGTGTTACAGGCTCATAAATCTAATTTAAACTCCCTCCTAAAACGGTCTCGGCAGGACCTTCCTACATCTATATGGAGTACATTGTGTCGCTGTATATAGGAAGCAGAGCAATGCGCATCCGGAAGGTGTTTCCAGCAGGATATGACTCACGATGCCGAAATTTTGTAAAATGTGTGCCCAGTAGCCAACTGCGACTATATTTAGGGAGGCGAATTGATCCTTCCGAGCATCCATTGACCCTTTTGTCTACAGCATACATGTTACTACTACTACATATCTGTTGCTTCTTCCATGCGGAGTTTGCCAGAGGCCCTCACGGCCATTGCTCTGTTCGGCAGAACATGTGTTGGGAGATGGAGGTGAACATCGATTGCTCCGCTGAACCAGAAGACATAGAGCTAGCGATTTCGGATATCTGCAGTCTGATGTATCCGTTCTATGCATATACGAATCGAAATGAATCTTGCCCTCAATCCACCATAATACCACTTCCTTTCGCACTATTTTGGTCCGTCTGCTTATTTATTCATCCCTGGCATCGATGGGGCTTGAAGATCAGCGTTCCAACATAACTGGAAAATAAAAGCCCTGTGTTCCATTGCGGAATTAGGGAACGTCTGGGCAAGGTATAGCGGCTTAATGTTATCTTTTATGGCGATTCTACGCCCTTCAACTTTAGTTCCTACGTCGTGACGACCTCTCAGAACACTCGACCCGCACAAGCGGGCTCAAACAAACCACCATATCCAATTAGTTGAATACCACAATTGAGAGGGCTTCTGTGAACCCTCCGCACAGCGTATACCACAATTAGGACGACAGAAGAAGTAGTATGATCGAATGTTCTGGCCAGGATATTCATTCGTCGTATTCCCTGATCCAACTCTTACATCCCACTAAATCAGCCTTTTGCCCGACCGTCACCGCGCCGTACGGAAACACTCCCTATCATGTGGCTGAGACGGCATTCTTGAGCAAGTGAAGTTAGATCGTAGGTCGATCGGATCTCCGCCATTGCCCAGTCAGCCATTAGCCAGGCCGGCGGCTAAAGTTGAAAGCAAGTTTTCACAGGCCCGCTGCTTTATGTTCCCGCTGGACGAAACGGTCGATGTCCATGTGATTCGCACCTTGCACAAGTAATTGCCCTTATCAACAGCCCCTCGTCTATGTTGGTAGGGCCATAGCAGTAAGGTATGGGATATGTTTGTAGCCGAGCGTTTGACTGAGGTTGTGCCTTACAATCTGTGATGTGGTATAGACGCATTGTCAAGGAATACAAGTTAATTGATACTGGATGCGATACTGGATGCAAGCCACGTGGAGCCTAATTAAGGATGCAGGTTTTGATTTCCGGGACAACGGGTGCCGTTTTGTGGTCGAACAAATAAAACGATGGTTTAGTGGACATATCGGCTATCATTGTTTTAATAATTTGACGAACAAAAATGGAAATGGATCATGGAAGAGTTCTGTGAATGTGTCAAGTATTCTGACATGAAGAGCAAAGCGTTGTTTCTGGCAATGAAATGCCAGCCTGGGGTAATGAGCAATTCCTTTGAAATATGCCAGCTAATAGTGTATCTAAGTAACAATCGTGAGCCAGATAAAAGTGATAAATGCAAAGTGATAGAAAGGTGGCTGTTGCGTCACTAAGCCCCATTTAGTAAGACTTGCCGTGATTTAGCGCGAGTCTAAAAAGTCTAAATGCACCTCCACGCTCGGCCATGACATCAGCGCCGCCTTCGCCTGATTTCCAATAAGAGCTTGGCAAACGTAGGACCTAGTGGCCGAGTTCACCTGCTGGCCGAGTTCACCGGGATGTACGTTACCAACTCAACCCGTGAAGCACACAACGGGAGCAAGATGGCCGCTCCTTTCCTCACCCGCTTCCTCACCCCCGCCAGACCGTTCCTCTTTGCCGTTCCCCTCGGCCTCTCTCTCTCCCTTGCTCTCCCAAGACGACAGCCCATTTTTTGCGACTTTGCAGGGCCCTTCACCACCACCAGCCATTCGCAATATAGCAGCAGCCCTGTGTCCAAAACAACAAGTAGGATCCGCAGTCGGAGCGGAATTAGTGAAAAGACTGCGCGGCAGATTAGTTTGGGAAGCGTGCTGGGGTTGCTGGCCGGGCTTGGGCTAAGGATATTTTCGAGGGCTCTGGTATTTGCGCTGGGGGTTATGATTTTGGGGGCTGAGGTATGTCTATTAAGATATTATTTTAATTCACTTGTTTTGGTTTCATCTCCATTGTTTTGTCGTTTGTTGAGCATTGATTGATTCCTCTATAATGTCTACTCGCTAACATGTGGTCTTGGTATCGATCAGTGGGCAGCTTCCAAGGGCTACAATATCGTCCCCACGCGCTGGTTGCAGAAACATGTGAAATCCGTGGATGTTCAGCGGTTTGTGACAAAAGACGTCCCCTTCAAAGTCAGTTTTGGAACGATGATGATGTTGGCGGCATTTGCGCAATTTTAGGAGTTGAAGACAACACCCTATATTACGAGATGCTCTTTTTTATTCAGTGTATGTCTCTATCTAATGGAAATAGGCACCCGCATGGGTGCTTTGGCCTTCGTCAATCGTATGTATTCATTTTATCTGTATATTTAAGCTGGGCTCTAGATATAGATATGGTATCATATCCTTGTGAATATAATCATCTGTCATGGAACGCAAATATAGAAAATGTGGGGAAAACGTTTGAGGTCCTATAACATTTCAATCAATAATCAAGTCTTCCAGAACTCCTTCCATCTCTTCTCTAGATAGAGGGATTCCAAGCATTTCCACTCCGCTCGCGTCAGTACGTGAGACGATCATTTGATGGTCATAGAACTCCTTCAGTTGCGTACGGAACATCATTTCCGACGAGGAGATAAATTCTTCAGCAGCTTTGTGAAATAACGTTCGCCATTCTATAGCTATTTCTTCGCCTGCGTGAACTCCACGGTCTTTCCTTCCGTCTCCGCCACCATCATCTTCGTCTTCGGAAAGATGCTGCTCCCCTAGTAGTGTGAGGATCTCCGTCACCAACAAGCGATATAGCTTGCGAGTGTTCTCTGGAAGACTTTTCAGGACAAAGTTGACTCCGTCCTTCCCACCGATTCGGCGTACTTGACGGCCGAGAAGGTTGTTTACTTCATCAACGATGTTGAGTTCCACGTCATACGGTGCGAAGGTTGTGCAATCGTGAAATACAAAATTGAATTGATCTCGATGATTTACATCCCATAGCAACGGGAAATTAGGAGTATCAGCTGTGGCAAGTATATTGATCAGGGGTATGCTGGCAAGCCGTGCCAGAAGGGCGTGATGAGAAGGACGCCGGAGGAGCGATGCATCTATGGAATTTATTAAGACCATTATTGGTCTTAGGGGTGGATTGGTATTTAGGATAGATTGAAGTAGCTCCAAAACTTCTGACGGCTGAGTACCCAGCTTTGACGGGGTATCAGGTCCAAGGATTGCGTTGATGATGGTCGAGAGAATAGACCGTATCGTTGTGTTAGACACGTAGCCATTCACCATTACGATTGTTGGTGGATCACTGCGCTGTTGGGATAGCCATCCCGCAAATCGATTAACGAGCCGCCTTTTTGAACCATATCCGTACAAACATATATTAAACCCTTCGCTCAGTTCAAACGCCCACTGCGGAAATGAACGTTCATGCAACTCAAGCAAAAACTCTTTTTCCTTCCGGTGTGGATCCACAAATTTGCTAATCTGCTCGAAATACTCCACATGCGTCAAAAGCGATAGCTTCGTAAGCGTATTATTAGAAGTTTGAATAGGCCCCGGTCGATTTTGAAAAAAATATCTCTCGTGCGGTGGGAGATCTCCCTCGGGGGTCGGAGATCGCCGGTTTTTGGAGCCTTTAGGGCGTCCAGCACGGCGTTTTGGGGTATCTTGAGTATTTGCAGCAATATTTCCTTTAGTTGCTGGTCGCGTTTTTGTTTGCTCTTCCCCTTTATCATCCTTGCCCTCGGCCTCAGCATCATGATCGTCATGTTCCCAGATGGATTGCGTTAATTGATCTGCTCCATCCCAGTCATCTTCGTCATTGTGTTCTAGAAGTACGCGCGCGCTCTTCCTCTTCGCTGAGCGATCAGAATTTCTTGGTATGGACGGAGAAACATCTGCGGCCTTTTTCCCCGTGGCTTTTGTAGGGGTTGCAAATAACGATCTGAGTTGGACCTTTGGGACTGAGGAATTTTTGGTTGGCGTATGTAGATCGGGGGTAGGTTTTTTTTTGGGTGCATTCCTCGTGGAGTTAGATTTTCTTGAGGATGTTTGGGGTATGCCTGTGGTGGTGGTGCCGTCTTTCAGGTCTGTGGTCCTTCGCTTTCGGGATATGGTGTCAATTGAATGCTCCTCCTTTGAGGAATTTGGTTGCTTGCGCTTCATTGTAATCATAGACCATAACAGAGATTTTATATAACCACCGAGGCAATGACAAGTAGATGAACGAGCAGAAGTAAGCGCGTTGAGCTGGATAAGAAAAGCGGAATGTGGTCGTCGGGATCTTGGCAACGCGAAAGCACGTGATATGTAAATTATGTCATTGAGAAGAGTTAACTATCAAAAATTCGACTTCAACACAATGAGTCACGGTAGGAAGGAAATTATATCAAGAGCTGGGAAGTCAATTGAGTCCGTTTGTGGTGTTTCTGATTGTTACGTGTGGGAGAGCTCTTGCGGACTCGGTTTTACTTGTCGGAACCCTCTCTTCCTGTCATACTCAACCGTCAACGCAGAGACTTTTGCTTCGCTATAGTTACAATAGGTCGAGTAAAATCTACATATTAAGTCCTTGCGCTCTTGGGGGCTGCAGCATTTAGCATTTAGCGGCCTTTTTACATACTGGGGAAGGTTTTGCTGTATAATTTGTTAAGTGCGAACCCCATTTTTTGGTTCCTTTTGAACAGGCGCTGAGCACAATAGCAGAATCATGAAAAGCACGCAGTCTTTTTCTGCCGTGGCTGGTTTCGTGCGCTTGCCCAAGAGCAGTCTTGGCCAGGTCCGACACTACACCATTTTAAAGGATATGTCCATAGCACCTTCGAAGCAAAAATTCATTCCTAGTTCGGGCACATACCCTAAAGGGTTCCTGGTTGCTGGCGCCCATGCAGGTGTTAAGGAGTCAAATACGCGGTTCCCCGATGTTGCCCTGATATGCTCCGAAACACCATGTTCAGCAGCTGCTGTTTTCACGACAAACAAATTTCAGGCGGCTCCTGTTCAACTGAGCAAGCTGGTACTTGAAACAAGGCAGGGCACAGGTATCCGGGGAGTGGTGGTTAATTCTGGCTGTGCCAATGCCGTCACAGGGAAAGGAGGGCTGGAAGATGCAAAAATGATGAGTGCCAAAGTTGATGAATGCAACGGGATGCCATTAACTAACCCCCAGAATACCGGCACTCTCGTCATGAGCACTGGAGTTATTGGCCAACGGTAAGTCCAATCCTATATCGCTTTGGCGTTGACAATTACAGCGTCGTTCCACAGCATGCTCACATATAGAACTCCAGACTTCCTATCAAGAAAATCCTTGACACTATCCCAACCGCGCATTCCAGCCTGGCTTCAAACCACTCAGCCTGGCTCACCGCCGCCCGCGCGATCTGCACAACAGATACCTTCCCCAAGCTCCTGTCACGCACCTTCACCCTTCCCTCCTCCCCCAGCCGCACTTACCACTTAGCAGGCATGGCCAAAGGCGCCGGCATGATCCATCCGAACATGGCCACCCTCCTCGGAATCCTCTGTACCGACGTCCCCATCAGTCCCTCGGTCCTAAAGCCCCTCCTCACCCACGCCGTCTCCCGCTCCTTCAATTCCATCTCTATAGACGGCGACACAAGCACCAACGACACCGTCGCCTTACTCGCCAACGGCGCCGCGGGCGGCGAGACTATCACCACCACCTCCTCCCCAGATTACGCAGCCATGCAAACCATCTTGACCAACTTTGCACAGTCGCTCGCACAACTCGTCGTGCGCGACGGTGAAGGTGCGACGAAATTCGTTACAGTGCGCGTGCGCAACTCTCCCTCACACGCGGATGCGAAGGTGATTGCGTCGACGATCGCGCGGTCACCGCTGGTTAAGACGGCACTGTACGGGAAGGATGCGAATTGGGGGCGGATCCTGTGCGCAATTGGGTATACACAGGGAATCGCGGAGGGGACGGTGGTTCCTGAACGGACGAGTGTGAGCTTTAAACCGGTTGATGGAAGTGAGGAGTTGAAGCTACTTGTTAATGGGGAGCCGGAGGCGGTAGATGAAGAGAGGGCAGCGCGGATTTTGCAAGATGAGGATTTGGAGATTGTGGTTGATCTGGGTGGGGGGGAGAAGGGAGAGAAAGGGCTTGGTGGGGAGGAAGGCATGTATTGGTTTTGCGATTTTAGTCATGAGTATGTGACTATCAATGGGGATTATAGGACTTGAGGTAAAGAAAACGGAGTTTGAGGGAGGGTTTGTGGAGAGGAGAGAAGCTTTTCTCGCTAAAGTTTCTTTGTTTATTGTGTCGTTTCTGGATAAGGCTTGATTATTGCCTTCAGTGTGATGCTTTCTTGCTTTCTTCCTTTCTTCTCCAGTCATTCTTGGAGAAAGTCACTTATTCTGAAAAACAAACTCGATTCATCATTATACACGCAATTAAACAGGCAGGTTGATGTATATATACATTTTGGTTATTTTTCCTCTTTATTATCTTGTTTCGCAAATATTAGGCCGTTCTAATAATTTTATGCTTTTCTCCCTCCTAGCCAATACAGTCCATGTTCCCTCAATGAAAATGGATGTAGAAATAGGTGAAGTTGAGGCATGACAACAAAAGTAAAGGGAATCCAAGAAGTTGGCCAAAATAAAGGCTGTTGTGGGTTGTATTCTGCTCGGGTGTACCTAAAACTCATCAGGGGAGAAGAAACCGATTCCCGAACACTGCCTGGTTCCTGTCACCTAGCTTTTCTGGATACTCCGCCCGAAGGCTCAACAAATGCGATACGTCACAATAAAGAGTATTTATAACCACCACAGAACGGAAAAGAAAATAGAGAAAAAAAAAATAATGGAAATATATTAAGACAGACCGCGAAAACATTTTCCCGAATCGTCATAAAAAGAGATTCGTTTAGTTTCCTGGCACTAAACCTTTCAGACCAGCACCGAAGTCACCTTCTCGTGCCGCGATTTCGAAATATCCGTAGATAATACTATACAACTATTAGTGAGAACATAATACGTGAACAATAATTGAAGGACTTACGTGACAGCCAACAAGATACCAGTTCCGCTTCCGAGAGCCCCAAGCAAATCACTAGCCACGGACAGAGCTCCAATACAGGCACCACCGAAGGCAGCTGCAGTAGGGATAACGCGCTTGAGTTCCTTGTACATGCTCTGCTCTCGGTGTCCAGCCATCACAAGTCCTTGATCCTTGAGCTGCTTGGCAACATCGCGGGGAGCAGAGCCGGAAACCTCAATCCAGGTCTTGGAGAACAGAGCACAAGCAACCAACATGAAACTGATATAAACAGCGGTGTGGATGGGATCCAGGAGAGCTTCTTTGAAGTTGAGAGGGGGAGACATGTAGTAGGCAATTCCAGAGGCAGCATAAAGTTGAGCAGATCTACCCTCACGCGGTTCCCAGACTCCTAGTAGCTTGACAAGAAGGTTATCCGAGAAGCGCGAGTACAGCATCTGGCTGATTAGGAAAATGTTGGAGCAGAGAGCGGACTGAAGCATAATTGGCATGTTGGAGGTGTAGAAGAGACGAACGGGATAGGAGCCACGCATGCCACGCTGGCGGGAAGACTTGACAGGGATCTCAACGCGGAAACCTTGGAGGTAGATGACGGTTGCGAAAACGAGGAGAGTGGCGAGGAGGTTCATGATGTTGGGCAGATTCTGGCGGTAGAACGCCTCATGAAGAGCACGCTGCTTGTCTGGCCAGGTGAGCAACAAGTGGAAGAGAGCGATGACAGCTCCCTCGAATTCCGGACCACGTCCAGTATTGATGGTGGTAGGAGAGAAGGCCTTCCAGATAATTGACTCGCAGATGTTGGTTGCGATGAAAAGAGAGATACCGCTTCCAAGGCCATAACCCTTCTGGAGAAGCTCATCCAAAAGGATGACAACAAGGCCAGCAACAACCAACTGAACGATCAATAGAACACAGACACCGGCACCAAGGTCGCTCGGCTGGCCGTAGAGACCGGTAAGAACGTAGACACATGCCTGCCCGAAAGACAAGATGATCGCGAAAAGTTTTTGTGCGGTTTGGTAAAGTTCGCGATCTGTTTTAAGGTCGAGGTTGACATCGATGAGGTGAGTTCCGGCGAGAAGCTGCGAAAACATGTAAGTATAATGCTATGATGTTCCCGAACCAACCTGTCTCTCTACCGCATGAAACGTACCTGGAAAACCATGCCAGAGGAGATAATGGGGGTGATACCCAATTCCATAAGGGTACCACGGTTACTGGCCAACATCATGCGGAGCCAGTAAAGCGGATCGGAGGTATCTGAAGAAACAATACCATAGAGCGGCATTTGGCTCATCACCAGGAATATAAGTAGAGTTAACTATGCGCAAATGAATTAGTACGTGGATGGTCACGCAATTACGCGCGCAATGGCAGGATACGGCAACATACACCTGTCCACATCAATTTCTGGTTGAAAGGGACCTTGGTTTCGGGAGCTGCCACCTCCGGGAGGAGGGGCGTAAAGGGCTTGATCAAGTCGAGGAAGCGTACTATTGTAGTGAATATTAGTGAATCCGAAAAAAAACGAAGTGCAATTGTGGGATATTCCAGTTTAGGTGGTAGGGATACTCACGGCCACTCATTGTGACGGCTTTGCCCTCGATTGACCCACGAATTAAGGAGGATTACAGGAGCAGGAAAAAGGAAACCAGGCCCAGGCAGAGACACGTGTTATGAAACCAAAAACAAAAAAAAAAACACAAAAGGAGAATTAAAAGAAGAGAAAGAAAGGGAGATGGCGGGCTGGGAGACAGAAAGGAAGACAGAAAGGAGAAAGATGGGGTTGAGTTGAGGTTCAGTCCTGGCGTCTGAGTGTACTCGTTGTCCAGTTCGGGCGGCGCTAACGCATTAAGGACACTGTGGTCGCAGCAGCGGGGTCACGTGCACAGCGCGCCAACCTTTTTCCCTTCCTAGACTAAACTCGACCCAAACCACGACTCCAACATCATACATCACATCAATTGTCTTCTCTCCTTACTCCTCATCTTATTGTGGCAGACAAGTAATGCCCATGGCATGGAGTTACGAATGTTTTCTTTATGCTTTTGGGTCGGGTTAAGAGCTCTCAACTGACATATTTACTGACGGTTTACATCTATATGCTTGACTTTGGCACATCCCGGTAGTTGCCAGTAAAGGGAACTCTCTACCGGTTATCCTTACAACGCATAAACCCTCATGCGATTAAACATTGCGTCTGTGTTTTACTAGAGACAAATCAGGATAATGTCCATCTACATGTCTCTACATTTAAGTTTGTTCTCCGTCGTCTCTGGGTACGATAAGGTTTCGCGGGTTTGACCATGGAACCGACTCGAGCTTGTCGTACCTACGGGATATACCCAGTCTCGATAAACTCAGACAGTTACATGGAGACATGGTTAATATCTAGCGGCCAGCATTATTCTTGCACTCGAGAGGAGACAACGGGGAACATTCCCAACTCTATTTACTATCAGAACCTTCACATTCACAAGTGCCGGTGCTATTATGTCATTTGATACAAAGGCATTTTCCTTCTGGCATGACTTTCTTTTCTACTTCTTCTTTTGCGGCATATATATGAATAGCTGCTATGATGCGTCAATAACGCCCTCCAGCCAGTTTTAGGATTCCTGAGATCCGCTTGTGTTTCTACTATAGGTATATCTAGTATCGCCATATTATATCTTGATCAAATCTCACGGCCTTGCTTCCGTCAAACAGCCCTGTTAAGGAAATTCCGTGGCTCTTAGGCCTCCAAACCAAGTAGTACGCCTGCTGTGGTATACACCACCACGAAGTTTTACGCTATCTCCTGTCTTCATTATCAGCGCCGTGCGCAATTTTGGAAATATCCCACCCCGTCCATCCATTTTTTATTTTTATTTTTGTTTTTATTTTTCATCTTTAGCTAGTCACGTCAGTATGTTTATTTTAGAAAAGTTTTCCTCAGCCGCAAGTAGAATGAAGGTTAGTCCTCCTCTCCCCATATATTATTTTCACGCATGCGCTTACAGTTCTAGTTGATGTCATTCAAACGAATGATATCCTTCAAGGGACACGGCCATGCCTCTGTTAGTCCGACGGTTAGCAAAGCAAAACCTCGAACAACCCGCCTATCACCCCGGAGTTGGCGCGCCGGAGGACCGTCAAGCTGCAAAGTAAATTCGGGATCGATTCTCGAAGTCTCTCCTTTCGCTTCTCTACACCTCTTGCACCCGCCTGCTTCACCGGACGTTCTCGAAAATGAAAACGGTTCATGCACCCTGTTTTCCACTCAGGTAAATAATACCTGCTCTAACTTTGCGGAAGAGGGCTCCAATACAGGTGCTCTCGCTCCTCCCGTTGAGGCTCCACCTAGCCCTATTGTCGTGCCCAGGAGCAACACTCCTGCTCTCCAGGACGACGACATAGAGGAAGCAAGATTGACGCCCTTTGATGAACCCGACTTTCGTCTTCAATATGAGCAGCAACGGCATGCAATTCACATCGCAGCGTTAAAGGACGAGTATAAAGAGAAACTGAGGGTTGTTGTCGATGAGAAATATAAGCTCAATAAAGAGCTGGAGGTCATTAGAGGGGAAAGAGATATCTTTGAGCACCAGAAAGATTTTTGGAACGAAAGGTTTCTTACTGTGACTAAACACCGAGACGGCAAGATTGATGAACTCAAGCGGGAGCGGGATCGATTTGAGGCGTTATACACTGCTGTTGAACCGAGAGCTAAGGCTTTGGAGGCCCTCGCAAATCACCAACAAGTCCACCTCGAAGAGATGTGGAAGGTAATCGGAGAGTCTGAATTACAGCTTGAGAAAGAGAGACAAGAGCTCCAATCCCGTTGCCAGGAAAATAACCTTTTGCTTAAGCAGATTGAAGAGTACGAAGCCAGCAATCTTACATATTTCCAAGGCTTCCACGATCTCGCCCAATATGCAGAGCAATTTCAGAGCCGATGTGCACACCTCGAGCAGGAGGTAGAAAAGCTAAAGACTACCAAGTCGGAACTGGAAGCTAGCTTGATTGCAGTCGATAATGCAATCCAGATCTCAACACTCAAACAGCTAGCAAGGGAACAGGAGCTCTCTGAAGATCTTTATCTCGCTAAAACACGACAGAATATCGCTGAGTACCACCTCTCTTACCTCCAAGAGACGTGGCGTGCCGAACATACCAAATCTACCATTGAACTTTCGGACTACCGGGCAGAACTCCTACTGAAAGATAAGTATATCTATGCGGTTCGCCAACAGAAGGATTGTTGTCAACACGTCCTTACGGAGGTGGCTTCCATTCTAGCTAGTCGGGCTGAGGATGGAAACGAGTTCGCCCATCAGCTTTCCCTGTACATGTCGGAAACTCTCGATCGAAATGAGGTGCTTACGCTGAAGATTTTCGATGGCAAAGGGCTTAGTGACAGCGAGAACGAGAATGGCAGGTAACATATATACTTCTCGACCCCTCCAACTTTGCTCTATCGGGCCTTTCTATCTTTCGGATGGAATACTAATCTACTCGTTCCAATTATTGCTTTGTTGCCTATTTCTGGTCTGAGATCGAAAAGCAATGCTGCTTACAATCTCACAGACTGCTATTTCCCTTTGTTGCTTTTATTACATATTACAACGAAAGAGGAAAAGAATACTTTGTCTCCGACACAGCTAATAGCCGTTTCAAGTCGTGGTTTTATGTCAAGCATTCACCTCGGTTTGGGTCTGTTCAGTTGTTTTTTATCCGTTTACTTGGTGAATAATATAATAATATATAACAGTTATTTGTCCGGGTCTCACAACGTCACAGCGTCACCACAGTTATAGTGTTTGCAGGACAGCCCCCCTTTTCTCAGTTCCAAGTTACATCGTTCGCTTTTCTTATCTATAGTTGGAGCTTTTCGTTCTTGGATATTGGTACACATGTACGGCAGTACAGCATGATACCTTGTTCATTTTTGCAACTTGTTCATCGATCTTCGATTCGGCCAGGAGCTCAATCACCACCAGTAAACACTGGAGGAAGAGGGGCTGAATCACACAGGAGAGCTAGCCTCGGTTGACAGTTTGACAACAGCACTTGGAAAGTTATTATTTGTCGAAATTCGGAAAAAAAAAATTACATGCATCATAAAATAAGCCTAGCTATGTGGAGAATAATATTTAACAATACCATAATTCAACTTATGCGTTATGCGTAGACATATAATTTCCCATGTTTTCCATTTCGGTAAATATATTGAAAACGCGAGGAAACAAACATCGACAATCCGTGACCCACCATCAGTCACATTATGACAACCGCCATCCTACTTCGACCAGCCTGCCTCTTCATTTCCCATTCCACCCAAATCCCTTCTCTCTTCTCCCTCCCTCTCCTTCCCAATCCACTCCTCCCACTTTCCCTCCCACTTCCCCGTCACAATCCCATCTTCATCATTCTCCCTAGCTCCCCCATTCATCTATTCGGAAATATTACTCCCAACGAGCCTCCCAAAAGTCAGCGCGGTCCATACCACCCCATACCAGCCCATCCAACACCCAATGCACATCATCCCTGCCACAACAGCTCCTGAAACTGTGACGGGTATAAGAACCAGTAACGCACCGCCAATAGCCAGCGCACTTAGTGTTATGGCGCCCAGAAACGCCAGGACTAGCAAGAAGAGTATCGTCCCTGTCGCGAAGAGAGTGAAAAAAAGCAGCGGTAGGGCCGCGAACAATAGTTGGATTGTGACGAAGGTTGTTATGTGGGGGTGGTTGGAGAGGCGGGTTGAGTAGACGTCGATGAAGGATGAGAGGCGTGATTTGGAGGATTCTGGGAGATGGCTGTGTATGGCTGTTTGGAGGGAGGTGAGGAAGGGGGTGACGAGGGCAGTTAAGATTGCGAGAAAGTTGCTAGATGTTGACGTGAAGGTGTAGCTTTGTGAGTTGCGCTTGTTGGTTTCGGAGAGGGTCGTTGTGACGGGGAGGGTTGTTTTGGTGGTAGTTGTGTTGGGGGCCCTCGTGCAATTGGCAGCCACGGCTACTACATCGCCCTTCGCGGGAAACTCCCGAATTGCATCCATGGCTACTTGGACGGGCGTCTTGGCTGCTTGTTGCCGTAGATGTTGCTCCTCGCTAACAGGAGGGGCCAAGGAGCCCTGGACTGTGCGTATTACGTTAAGCTTTTAGAGTAGCGATTACGTGTGAGTTTAAACTGGGGATATTCAGACCTGGGAAAGGATAGTATTCGATCATTCAGTTGGATTATGGATGGCCATTCCTGGGCTGCGATCATGAACTTTGGGAGGCTGAAGTTGGCAGAGCTACGCAGCGTATGTCGTCAATTATTAGGAAATAGGAATAAGGTTAGGGTTGGTGGGGCCTCAGCCTCAACCGCGGGTCATTCAAAGCTAATTTTTGACGAGTCGCTGGAGCTTGTTTCCCCCTGGAGATTCACCACAACTAGATAAAAAAATACAATATGTTATGGGAACACACAAACAGCTCAACGTACGCATGTAAATTGGACATGTATATTTGTAGAAAATCAAGTAGCGAAAATTTTTCTTTTCAAAGAAACAAGTTGGGTAAATAAACTTCAGATGAACAGAGAAACGCTCGTTAATATAAATGACACTTCTTGGAGCTAAACTTTATCCTTCAAATTTTCTTCTCTCTGGTTAAATATTTTCATGAAAAGAACTGTATTCATTGGAAAAAAGGAAATCAAGAACAGCATTAACATGAGAGAGTGTGACTTGTGGATGGAGATTTGTGCATATCTTAGTTCTCATTTTTACTATTTATAACTATTTGTATGAATAACTCTCCTATCAAAATCTTTCAAAAATAAATACTTCAATCATTTTATATGAAAATGAACATAGATACATGTTTATGTCCATGAATAATAACAATTTATTTCATTTATGTCCTGCCAAGTCAGCCATGCATACATCACATTTCTACACTCTCCTTGCATCATAGACTCACTTATGGCGTCCAGAATTCGAAGGAAAAATCATACAAGGAAGGGGATAGGCTCCAAAACATGAAAAGCGAAGAGTAATAACATAGAAAAGCCTGGTTAATGTCGAGATTCGGAAGAGCTAATTCATCGGTGAACGCAGTAGCGGTTGGCTATATCGCAGAATAAATATATCAAGCCCAGTTAGTTACCTGAATAGCGATTCCTCAAATTAAATTCTCCGATTCGAAACTGGGGAAGATGGCCGTTAGGCCGCAGTAGGAGGCGGATTGGTGTCGGCATTGAGAACAGTGGCAGATGCAGACTTTTAGCGGGCGGGGGAGAGGAGTAGTAAAGCGGATTAGACCGCATTGGCAGCGTCCTTCCATTTCTTTTATTTCTTTTTTCCACTCTCCTTTTATCTTTGTTGAAAAAGGGTTGGTATGATGTGTATATAGAGTTGGAGAACAATCGTCTTCTAGGTTGGTGGGTGAGATCTCCTATATTCAGGAAGACACCGTCAACCGAGGCCAGCTCTCCTTGTGTGATTCCAGCCCCTCTTCCTCCAGTGTTTACTGGTGGCGATTGAGCTCTTTTGCCCCAGTATCTGACAGTTACAATATGCAGGAGGGATGGCAAGTTGCTTTACCCGGAATAATTGAATAGGGAAACAGGATATGAGAGCTCGCTTTGCTGTTAATTTTCATGAATTACTCTAGAGTCCTCCAAATACATATGAGTAATTATAACGCCAGACAAGCTTTCCCTGCATTATAATACAAGGAGCACCTAACGCCGGACCGGCTATTTCCCCTCCATCGTCAAGGCTTGGTGTTTGAAATCGCTGGGCATAATCACACGAAAATGTCCATCATCTGAAATGCGTTCTAGTTTGAAGCACTGGCAAGGCTTGGTGGTTGATAATGTGTACGATAACAAGCTATGTTAAATATTTAATTTTCTCAAGTTGTCAGAAATCCGTCACTGACGCCCACATTCCTCAATCGCCCGGCGGGACCTGGCATTCAAAACTCTTTGCTATTAATAAATACACTCTGCTGTTGATGCTATTAAACAAATATAATTGCTATTCCTGTTTATGAATCAAATATGGAAGTTTCATTCCTGCGTTCAAAATATCGTCGGAAGAATCTTGCAAGATTTGCCTGACACGGTGGCAAAATCACGACGTATAGAAAGAAAGTCACCTTGAACGACATATTACAATTGGTCAGACGATGAATTGGAATTTCTCTTTCTTAAGCTGATAGAAGGTCGGTTTAAAAGGCACCAATATCTTGTTTGTATATGGAGCAGCTAAAGGGACTGCTAACCCCAAAATCTAAGCAATTACTTAAATAGGCTATGTACCCCCACCCTCGTCACAAATTCAAGGGCTTCTTTCCATGACACATGGAGGACTATATGTCGGCCGAACAGCTAACTCCCAGCGGTATAGGTAGTTCTGACAAATTTCACTCAGGACCAAATATGGGAAATAAGATTTTACCCCTCCGCAACCCCAGCCATGAATCAAATGTTACGCTCTTGGATGGGAATAGTCTCTCCGAAAAACCTCATCAGATGGCATTTTTTTGCGGCGCGACGCCAGAGACATTCATCCAATTATCGCCGTGCCGACGGAACGGAAAATTTACGCTTCAAAGGGAATAATCGATAGTGGTAGCATTCGCTCCTCGCCTACGTTCGAGATCAATTAAAGGGAGGCGCCCCCGATAGCCACGGCGTGCAATTAATTGATTCTCTTGACCAGATTAGCTGGCGATGGCGTTCGTGCTCCCACCAGCTAATCTTGCGAGCTCTTCTTCCAATGCTTCAGATCATGCCATTTCAGCTCGCGCTTCATCGAGGGCTGCAGGTGATGATGCCTCAGTGCCCAAGAAGCCTGGTGAAGCAGTAGATGCACCTTCAAAAATCCCGCTAGAGGGCACGACCGCTGACTCAATGACAGAAAAGTTGAATTCCGCGGCACAGTCGAATGTTAATGAGGAAAACGAGAATCACAGCCATGATGAATCTCAATCTGTCAGAGGATCAGATAGCCATGAGATTTCCTACCCAGAAGGGGGCCTCAGGGCATGGTTGGTTGTTGTCGGATCTTGCTTCGGAACTGCGGTCTCCCTCGGGATGATTTGAGTCGTCTTTCCGGAAACAAAGTGGAAAAACGATGTTCACTGATTAATTTCTATTATAGGAATATAGTTGGTTCCTTCCATTCGTACATTGGTGAGCATCAACTTAGAGAATACGATGAAGGCACAATTGACTGGATTTTTAACGTCTTCATCTTCCTCAGTTTCTTCGGTGGCATTCAAATCGGACCCGTGTTCGATTCTCGAGGACCTAGAATGCTTATGCTTGCCGGTAGCGTCTACATGGAACTAGCATGCTGCTTCTCGGATCATGTACTGAGTACTGACATTTATGCTTTGCTTCGGCGTGCTTGGTGGCTTAGGTGCGTCTCTAATAGTCACTCCGGTGCTGGCAGCAGTAAGCCACTTTTTCCTCGAAAAGCGAGAAACTGCCACTGGGATCGCGACAGCCGGGGGTTCACTGGGTGGCATCATGTTCCCGCTAGTTCTGCAGAAGCATATATCACAAGATTGGGTTTGCTTGGGCTACCAGGATCATCGGGTTCGTTGTCATCTTCTGTTGCGCAGTCTCAGTGATCCTGGTTCGCTCTCGATTACCTCCGAAGCCCGGACAAACGGTTATACCCAACCTAAGCATCTTCCGCGACCAGTCGTACTTGTCGCTTACGTTGGGGATATATTTCATGGAATGGGCGCTTTTCGGTCCAATAACCTATCTTACTTCCTTTGGCCTGTCCACAGGCGCCATGTCACAGGAAATATCAGCTCATAGCAATAATGAACGCGGGGTCCTGCATCGGGCGGTCAGTGCCTGGATACATCGCCGACAAGCTAGGTCGCTTCAACAGCAATGACTCTAACCCTATGGCTCCCCGCCTCAATACTTACCACAGGCGATTCCTCCTCCTCCGCCTCCCCCGCAACCATTATCAAGGCACTTTCAATCACGTAAGCCCTGATTTTTGGCTTCGCTTCTGGTTCCAACATATCATTGACCCCAGTTTGTGTCGGACAGCTCTGCCACATAAATGACTATGGAAGGTACTTCGCAACCTACTATACGAACGTTTCATTTGCACACTCACGGGTATCCCGATCGCGGGAAGCCTTGTTCGAGTGACTGGCGGACGCTACTGGGGTGTCGTCATTTGGACTGCGGCTTGTTATATCACCTCCTTGGGCTGCTTCATCTGGAGCCGTGCTTGCCGCGTGGGTTGGAAGTTAGGGGTGAAGTTCTAAGTCAGCACTCAGATCTACGTGCTGTATAAGCGAAGGGTTTATATAAGTTCTCGGCCGCTGCTGGTAGTCCAAAGGCCTTAAAAGGAATGTGTCGTATAGAAATGGATGTCTGCAGCTAGGGAATTTAGGGCAATATTCTGAATACGTCCTTAGTAGGCGTATGTAGGACAGCTGCTAATGTCCCAGGAATCTGTGATTCTCAAGACAAATAGTACTTGCAAGGCAAATTTTCTCGTCACATCTTCCAGGCCCCTTTCCCTTTTATCTCAAAACTAGAGGGATGGGCAATAGAGTAGTTAGTATAATGATACTTGTGATGTCCCTCACGATAATGCCTCAAAGGGGTTATTTTTATACTAAATCATCTTACGGTCGACCGGCGGAATGAATAGATGGCTAAGCAGTCTACCATGTAGTAAGTAAATTCAAACAGCTGGACGCTCAAGGGTAAAATAAACTCATCGAATAAACTGGAAATTAAAGGTTATAACCCAAAATTTATTCCGTCAGTCCGGCTACCTGATTTCTATCCCATAGGGTAACAAATATGCATCAGTGTCTAAGTCAGCAAATAAATGAGAATACCACGTAAAATAGAGAAACAGGAATGACAGTAATCCAACCCCGCACTTCTCGAGAATAATCAACCTACAGTCCGTCCACTTTTCCTCGCCTCTTGCTCACTCCACTCTACCCATCTCTTCACGCACGCGTCAACCATTCTCAACTGCTCCCTATCAGCCTTAATCTCAAACCATTCCTTATGCTTCCTTCCACAGCCCTCGCACGGCTCTTGCAATTTGACCCTCCTATCTGCAAGCTCCAAATGCACCAATCGCTCTACTTTATGCACATGCGGCACCTTCCGAGGGGGAAGTGGTGCACCCGGGTGCACAGATGGCGACGCAGACGCATACGGATAATACCGCATAAGGGTAAGATTATGCCCGCACTGTTCCTTCCACTGATTCATTCGGCGGTGGACGTTGGCTGCGCGGCCAATTTTCAGAGTAATTGTGTCTGTAGCTTTGTTTTCTTGCGACCCTTGTACTTTATTTGGCGCAACACCGGCGGAGCGCATGATTTCGCCTGTGTTTCTTCTCCTAATGCCGCTGTCGGGTGCGGGTAGGAGGGATGAGGCGATCTCTGCTGCTGGTGGGGAGGCGGCCTGAGTGTGTGAAGTTACCCAGCACATGTATATATATCCCGGCTCATCTGAGTCAGATATTGGCTCCGATAGCTGTTTTAGAAGAGTGGAATGTGTCATCGGCGAGAGATAGCCGGGTATCCAGCGTAGAAGGGCATCTGTCTCTGACATAGTAGAAGCGGGGCTGCTCTGCAATGATGGCGGCCTTAATCTTGCTGGTGATGGAGACGGAAATTGGGCGCCAGTTCTAGGTCGGCGTTCAGGAGTTGACGGTTGAGATACTGAAAGTTGTGTAGATCCGTGAAATTTTGATGCACGGGATGGGCGGGAATGCCTTCCATGGACAGTATCTGCGGATTGAATTGGAGGCTGGACGGTTGCTGATCGAGAAGATATACTAGAAATTCCTGATTCGTTATTGGAAGCCGTGCGACGATTTCGCACTCTCGATACGACGATTTCTTCATCGTCACCCATACCCATAATAAAACGAACGATTTTTCCTCCAACGCTGGATTTACCCCTCGATTTCAATTTATATTTAAATAAATGAGTCCTTGAGTGCGCGGAGCTATGCGGTGCATTGTCGGCGGGTTGGAATACATGCACCCCTGGAGTATCCATTGAGTACCTTCTTGTTTCACGGCGCTGGATGATATGCCCGTTAGGAGGTAGCTCTGCGCGAAGGGATGCTTGCTGCTTTCTGCAGACAGACGTCGTGTCAAAAGCCTTCCCCGCTGAAGCGGGGCGGCGTTGATCATCAACATCCAACAACTGAACCCTCTCCACCAGAGTTTCAATACTGGATCGCAATTTCAGCTTTGAAGTTGGTTTAGGTGGTTCCGCGGAGGCTGGGTTGATATGGACTTCCTGGTCTTTGTGCTGCCAGCAAAATGCAGCAGTGGTGTTGCTGCCAATTTCACTCTTCCCCGCAATTACTCCTTTGGATGGTGAGGGAGAGTGTGATGATTTAGCTGAAACCACAGTCCGACGACACTTCTGTCCATCAGCCCTTAAGCCCCAGCAGGTGGTTGCTGGATTTTTCGAATCGGCACGCGCAAGCCGATATTCAGGTGTGTTGTGTGGATGAGACATGGAGGACGCGCGGGCTGTAGAATGTAGAGAGTCACAAGGAACAATCCTTAAGGAAAGTAAAGTAAAGGAAAGGAAAGGAAAGGAAAGCACGCAGTTCCTGAGACTTCGAGACGTTTTAATAGATGCGGAAACTGGTGGTTTTGTCGTGCGGGAGAACCCACCCAGGAGTGAGGCACAGCAACGAGGCTGAGAAGCAAAATGCTAAGTTACTTCGGCGGGCTTTTGACAGGTTTCGCCAACAGCCACAGTCCTCAGTACGCATAAGTTGGTTAAAACGGGCCTCCAGGTGCAATCCGCTGCTACTCATTATTCATTTCTGTGCTGTCCACTCTTAAAAGACTTGACTTAGTACTAGCCTGCGGCCCACTCTTAAAAGACTCGACTTAGTACTAGCCCTCAGCTCGAAGGAATGGCGCGTAAATCACAGCAACGATGACCTGGAAGCCATGCGTTCCTGGCTTATATAGTTTTAGATCCTTGCTTAAAGAGGAGCCGGTCACTAAAAGCCGCGGTAGCACGAATGGCTTCGCTCAAGATGACTTCTTAGGATTTTTCTTGAATAGTGTGTGTGAGTGAAGGCCCAAAGACGGTTGTTAGCTACTGGGTGGTCAATCACCACCAGTAAACAGGAATATCAGATCTGATATCTTCAGGGATTACAGAGACTCCTAGGAGCATTTTTTTATCTTAATCTAAAGTATGGTTATCTTTTTAGAGTTCAAGTCTTTTCTGAGCACAGATTCTAGAGTCTTCTCTATTTTATTGATGTTGAGATCAAAGATTGAATATAAGAGATTTAACGCCTGCGTACACCCAACGCCCGCCATTTCACCACTATAATGAAATCTTTTCAACA
>JAFEJD010000457.1:0-18856 GCA_018296065.1 Blastomyces percursus
TTTTTTTTTTTTTTTTGCTTTCTTTTGAACGGAAAGATAATACTAGACAGATCAGAAAAGTAGAGTGTCGAGAACAAAGATTTCTCATCTAAATAATGATAATATTTCTCTCATTATCGTCAACTGTCTGACGGAGGATTCTTTAAAGTAATGAAGAACTAAGAATTTTAAGCTGTAACTCTTTTATCGGCATAAAGTATTTCCATTCCATCTCTTTGCCAGAGCTCTAAGGGGTGCGTGCCTGTGGCGCATTACTTAACTAATCTCGGATGGTAACAGTATTACGGTTTAAATTTTTAGCGCTCATCAAAACTTTAGAAAGGATCCTCCAGAGTAAAGAGGTAATTATCCATTCATCTCGTTACACCGCTTGACCTGAGCCGTATGTATGTATGTTACAGAGCAACGGAATTCCATGTCCCCAAGGTCCCCCTTATCGCTCTGGCGCTTGGATGTTTTTATCAGCCAGTACCGTCCCGTCCCTCCAAAGCAAAGGGTTATGATTGTAATCTCACAATTATTTCGGCAATTATTCTTTCTCCCCCTTCTTTTTACTATTATGTGCAAAATGTGCCTTCAACGAACCATTTAGCGCTTGAGAAATGTGACGATTTGGAATGACACGTGACATCACTAAAAATGCATTGTTTAACTTCAACTCGGCATAATTTATGTCTTGGCCACCACCAATCGGGTTTTTCTCGGTACCCCGCGCAATTTCCCGAATCAAAGCTCCTTTTCTTGATGCCGTCAATGAGTAAAAATCGATGTTGCAAGGCGCGAGTCAATAATGGTATATACTACTACTTGTGTTTTGCCAACTCGACATGGCAGTTATATATATGTACGGAAATAACTCGAGCGCACAGATGTTCCTACACTAGACTGACTATGAAATTTAAATTACCGAAATCGGTAAAACCGCGCGCTAACGTTGAGCAAGACATGTACAGTACATACGGAGTATACAGTACTGGCCCGAGGCTTATTGCCACAACTCCCTCGGCTTTAAAGGCTCTGAACAATTGTCGCTCTGCTTCAATCGACTAACTAGTTCACGAGCAATCTGATAATCGAACCGTACATGGCCAGGGCCGACGGTAGGTAAGTATGTATGCTCATGTACACGTACATGTAAACGGAGTTTTATGACATCATACCTCCAAACTTCTGTCGGTGGGGGCGAAAAAAAATAAAAAAATAAAAAGCGTTCCTGAAATCGAACCATGGGCGAACGGCTCTCGAGGCAGAAAGAGCAAAAGGCAAAATGAAAAAAAATTTCTCAAGTATGTAAATGGTTTATAATTGCACCTTTTTCAGACGGCCGAAAGAAAGCCACTCTGATCTGATAACCTTGTACGGAGTAGTGAGGACGGAAAAGTTTACAAAAAAATGGCAAAGCACACATGACCCTTCCTTCCTCTCCTGGTCCTCTCATTATGGCGGTATCTTCCGCTAGCAGTGATCTCTAGAGTCTTGGCGGGCTTTTGAAACATTTTGCCGGCACCGGAACTCGGGAATAAAACGGGGAATAAAAAGATAATAATAATAGTTCAGGGAAAATTACGCTAGGAGGGTATGTATGGTATGTGTAAAACAGGATTGGGAGCTTCTATAAGAGGTGACAATGCCATGACTTATATATAGGCGTGGCACGTGACTGCAGTAGCCGAGGCACTATCTAACAGCTTCGGCTCTTTGAAATATGCTGTAATGATAATATTAATGGCTTTGCACAAGATGAAATTGCCCAATCGTGAGACCAATGAAGTAAGGTGGAAGTAAACGTATGAATGGGATGTTGTCATATTTTAGTCGTACGCCGTAATGATCGATTTTGGGGAATGTTACTCAAACCACGTGGGATAAACCTGGAAAAGGTGGAGGGGTAAATGATGGAGACATCGTAAAAAAAATGAGAATCAAAAATAACATCACGGATCTTCCCCAGGAAAAGATCAAGCTGAGGAACAAACAAAGATCATTTACACGATGGTTTAAGCATGGCCCGCCCACCCGCACTGGGGACCCTGGCGCAGGGAACCCTTAGGTTTATGATGCTTGGGCTTCCACTACCACTAGCACCATTGAGGATCTCAAGCTTGAAGTTGGCGATGGAACGGGGGAGGGCTCTGAGGACTCCAAGTCAAGGAGCGCCCAAAGGCCAGGGAAGAATAATCATAATGGAGGGGAGGGGTCGGTTCAGTCGACTCTCTCGAGCTGTCAACAAGGGAGGGAGCCAGACAAGGGATAGATATCATTATTCTTTTGAGCTTCGAGAATAATCTTGGTCCCCCTTCTCTTTTATTTAGCATTTGGTACCGTACAGTTTACTTCTTCTCTTGATTTTCCAAACCAGATGTTCAATGCTCGCTTCAAGCTCCTGCGGATGCAGTTCCATGAAACAAGAAAATAACACGGCGAAAAAGAGGGAGAAAGAAAGCCGTTTCTCTATCTTGGTGTGATGTGAAATAACTGATTAAGTTGTTAGCGACGGGTGGGGTGTACGGAAGGGTTTTGTGGCCTTGCTCCACCATTGCGCTCTTCTATCCAGGTGGGGGTGTCTTTTGCTAGCTGGTAAAGCCACAACCCCATAAAAACTTCTAAGCCCCAATTCACATGGAACCGAACCGTCAAGATATCCGAGTCCCACTTCGGCTACTCCGTACACTCTCGAATGTAATCTCGAAAGCTTTGGTTGAGACAGATACATCGAAAAAGATACCTACAGTACATGCTTGTAAAAACTCAAGCGGATTTGTTCAACCGTTGGTAACCCCTGGAAGAATGAGTATATACACCTATATCACGGCTCATAATATCCCGACTCGCTGTGAAACCACGAGTCGGGGAAAAGAGTGGTCTCGGGACCCCGTTGGATCCACATATGCAAGTTATTCGCCCACTGGATTGCTCTACCCGCCGCCCGCCCAGGCAGTGCTATTCCGTTATCGGGATCCGTTCCAAGTGCCGTATCCACATTGTTTCCCCCTGGGCCCCGGGGTCCTGGGCCACTGATTACCAGTAACTAAGCGGTGATTTTATGGAGATGATGATCGACGGTATTAAGCTTAATAATTGCCGTACCTGATAACTAAGGAAGAACCACTATGGCACTATTTATCAATGCATGTCTAAAACGCGTTCTTGGAGAGCAGTCTACGCAGTTGGGCCGTGTAGAGAAACGAGTGTTTCAATAATACCACATTGATTGCTCTCGATCATCATACTAGCGCCAAAACAGTCTGTGGCAAAAAATAATAAAAATAAAAATAAAATGAAAATAAAAAAATTTGAGTTTGGCGAGTCATGCATGAAATAATACCGCATGCCAATGAATCTTCAGATGCCAAAAAGGCAAAGGCCTTGCCTCGGGCCAAGCAAATCAACCTCCAAGATTGCGCGTTGGTAATTTTAAAAAAGCGTCTCGTCTCACCACAGCCAACCGGCACACATGGCCACATGATATTTTGCCTGAACGGCCAACAGCGACTTGGTCATCTCTAAAGTGAAGAAACGAGTTACATGCCCAGTCTGAAACCCTGGGGTTCGAATACCGGGGCTGCATTCTGTGCCCAAATGTAGACTTTTCTTCCTTTTGTTTTATTTTTTTCTGATAACCTTTTTTGAAAAGCGCTGTTTGGGTGGACCAAGGTGACGAACTGGCTAGTCGTTGGCTGGTCAAGCACGCTATCTTCGGTGTCTCTGGCCAATAGAACCAGGAGAGGAGGGAGACGTTTTGCCCCAAACTCCAAAATAGTGGCAGATCCAACCCCGGGAGTCCTCCCTGAGGTGGCCGAAATATCAACAAGCACATGCACTAGAGTGAACTAGCTTGAAGGTTCGGTTCCCTGGTTGCTGGTCTGGCGGTTTCGAGCTTGGTGCTTGAGGCGAGGAAGATCGACGGGCAACAATAGACGGATTGAGCAAGTCTTGGCGCACGACGAAATTCCCTATTATGGCTAGCGGGTTGCACGAAGCCCGCTTTTCTGACTTTGCCGGTGCCCTCCACTTTGGAGCTAGCTTCTGTTGTCCTATAATAATAGGATTCTACGTGCGCCAAGAATTACGTGCAAAATCCGCCTAATTGTTTTTGCCGGTTGTGCTTGGTTCGGTGTCGTTTAGCTATTATTATTCATTATTGCAACGCTGGCATTTTCACGATATGACGTAAGCCGCACTATCTCACCCAGGACCAGAACAAGAACTGCGTGGTGACTTCCCGCCCGAGAGGACGCGGGACAACAATATCGTCAGCAGGTTTAATTTCGCTGAAATGTAGAGTATGGAGGAGGGAGAGGGAGAGCGCTGGTTGCCGAAGATACAGGCGAGCCAAGACATTTGTCATCCTCGACGGCATCAGCACGCACCGCAACGCAGCTTTAAATCTCATTCCTCAGGTGAAATACAGAAGGGGTCATCATTATTGCCAGCAGCCACTCCCTCCGAAAATAGCTTGGTGAATCACCTTCAAAGGATTGTTGAGAAATCAAAACAACCAAAAGCAATGGTATGATCATCGAGGGAAAAAGGAACTCGCGAGCTTGCCGCCGCACTACTATTCACAGGCTCAGAGCACCACCCACCAGCAAGGGTTGGGCAACCCTGCATCTCGGTGGCGTTTTTGGCAGCAACACAACACTCGGCGAAGTTCCGTGTGGATGAAGCCTAACACGGCGCCCAGGAAAGAGCGTGCGTCCTTGCAGGGTTGTGGCTTGCTCTGCAGAACGCACAGAGCTACGCAAAGTACATAGTACAGCGCCGTTGTGTTGCTTGACCGCCCCCCCTCCCCCCAATCTGCAGAAGCAACAGGCAAAAGCCATGGGCAGAGTGCCGCCGCCGCCCGTGATCGGTAAACCTGCCAGCAGTCTTGAGATGATTTCGTCAGCACGCAGGTTTCTTTTGTTTGAACGTCCGTTTTGCCTACTGGGGGCGTGTACTCTGTGCTGTACTGCCACGCACTACTGCTAGCAATTTGCATGGAAGTGAGTACAGTGCATCCATGTATTTACAGTACGCAGGTACGTGTACATCCGTGTCGGTATATACCGTACTATACTTGTGCCTTGGTGGGCGAAAAGTTTCGCGGAAACCAGGTAGGTCAGTATCAGGAAGTTCCGCCCTTCTAAATGATGCATCTTCACATACCCAAGCATGGCTATGGTAGGCTAACCCAGGTCCTATTATCCTCGTTACCAGTGAATCCTCCGGTCCTATCCAATATATGTTCACCCCCGTGAAAGGTGGTTTCGATCCTGGTTGACGCGGGCCTAACTTCCGGCATAGGGAATACCGTACAGACAATCCATACCGGACAGGCTGGCCACAGATCATCTCGGACATGACGGGCAGCCTCGAAACGGTGTGTGCTCCTATGCTCCCTCTCATAAAAAGTAAAGGGGAGAGAGCGCAATGCTCTAAAGCAGGGCTGGAGCAGGGTTGCTCGCCGCTATCTAACTTCTGTTCATGCGTGTACTTTTTTTTAAATCCATGAAGCTCATGCTCCTAGTCCCTTCAGCATATCAATAACAATCTATCCCGGACCATACATCACCACTCATTGGTTGGCAACTGCTTGTAGCCCAGCGTTCCCAGGTGGTTCACAGTTTGCACGACTTCATAGCATCATCTTAAGGTGCAACGTGTTGTTGGTCTCCTCGGCTATCCATGTGCTGAATATCTCCAGATCAGGGGACACATACACAATAGGTCGTCGTTGTTATGTGTTTTCCCGCGAAGAAATACGTATTTGAAATAAGCTATCCTCACGGAATAATTGTGGGTAAAGAGTTGTTGACTCGACCCACAGCATCTCACTTCCAAGTTTCACCTTCCCCAAGCGTCCCCACGAGACCACGCTGGTGCAATTCCAGGACGGTGCGAGGCGATTTAGACCGACTCGATCGATGCCCGGCCCGCATGGACAGATGGGCCTTTCTTTCTACCCACCCAAACCCGGCCGTAAGGCATCACTCCACCGGGCTTTAGGTAACACCAAAGCACCGACCACATCCTCCACGGGGCCCAGCGTTAGGATACGATACTGGACAGTTTACTCCGTCAAGAGACCGCAATAATTCCACTCACTCCAAACATGGGTGACTCAGAACAACCAATCAGATAATATTCAGTTTACCAGATCTGGCAAGGTTAAAAGTGTAAAAGATGGACATAGAAAACAAGCTTCGAGATATGTGGGCAGGTTCCACTTTACGTTGCATTGGTGGAAGGAAAAAAAGTTGCATGTTCCTGTGACGGGCTCGTCAGGACTCGCAAAATCTCTCCTCCCTCATCAAAGAATGAAGGTATTATGACAAGCGAATTTCCACCATTTGCAACGTAGCAATTAACCTCGCTGACTAAAAGAACTACAAAAACAATAACAATGTTTTCTTTTTACCTCTTTGAGCTTCCAGGGGCGTAAACCCAGACGGCGTACTCCGATCTCACCCTGGCATCCTTCGTAATCTCAACTTCATTCTGGAAGCAACTATCGAAGGCTTCTGGAAGACATGCATCCATGGACGCATCAACCACAGATTCATGCTCATTGTGCTTTTATAACCAGTAACCTGTTATTTTCTCAGCCGCCGCAAGCGTAACACACATATAATCCAAGCTGAAACACCCAATTGCCAACGGAACAGATATTCTTTAGGCAAAAATTATTCGGCCTTCGATCTACATGAACTTAAAATAATAATAATAATATAGGAAAGAACTGAACTCGTCCCTCTTCACAAAGAAAAACTGGTTTTCCTCTTCCCATATCTTCATCTTGATATTATTTGCCTACTGATGGGGATGGGGATGACGAATCAGGCCATTCAAGAGCCCGGTTGACCCGCTCGCCTCGGTGTCAGGTCTGCAGTCAATACTTCCTAGCCCCGAGTAGTGCCACGCCCAGCAAGTTGGCCAGGGGTTCGTTCGGAAAGGCTGAAACGGGGAAAACTTATCTGGATATGGTTCGGTCTATGGGGTATTTTCATTTCCTCCCGTCCCGACATCCTTTTACCGGATGCGAATTTCGGGTGAGCTCGGTGTTTTCCGTTGGGATCCTGCTGGACGGAGCAGATTGGGATGGATGTCGCATTATCCCTGCGTTGCAAAGGGCAGTTTTATTCAAATGTGCATTTGTTCTTCTGTTTCTTCATACAGCGTTGAAGAAGTAAATGAAGCTGCAATGCTAATGAGAGATCCGCAAAGTTTAATAAGACTGTCTTTCGCTAATTTTGATACGGTATCTAGGTCCATGGCATGAATTCCTTAGGTCAATGCTATTTGAATTCATGGTCAATAGTTTCGCCATTCAAATAGAATTGAATTGCCGGAGCTCCCTCTCCATGCCAAGATATCTACATTTCGGACCACATGGTTGATGGCTATTTCACCAGTGGTGGTTTGCGGGAGCTCACTGACATGACATGGCCTTTGGAGTGTTGAAGTTACATGAAATCCATCCATACAATAGGAAACCCGTGACTTGATACGCGGTCACGGCTCTTCTGTCCTCCAGCGAATTGAAGGCGTGGGATCGGTTCGGTTCTCAGCACCGGAGCATGTTCCGCGTTTGCCAGTGATCGGTTGGTGTTGGCAGGTTTCTGACATGCTCTAGTGTCGCTGGTTTAGAAATCAAACCTGAAGTTCTGATTGAGAAATACTGCCCTCGACCAAGAAGGCCGGAAACAGGACGAAGGTACATGTATTTTGGAGTCTACAAAAGCAGATAGATATAAGGCCAATTCTCCTCCCTAATCCGATTTCGGACCCATTCTACCCCCTACAATATGTACATGTACATGCATGTACTCTCGCGAAATCAGATAACGCCTGCCTAGCCTCCTTCTAACCCGACTTGGTGATCCCGATGGGCTGGATGCTACCAATCCCTTTGGAAAGCTTGGCCTACGCTGCGTACGTGACCGGATAAATTCCTCTCAAAGGGCCAGGCCAGGCGCAAAGGCGTGTGTGTGTCCGGCTTCGCAGCTAAAGCACACCTCCCTATTTCTTTTCCTTCCTTGGCCGGGGAACGCTGCTCGTTGCCAGCATAGCCTCCTGATACCGAGATTGTTTTAATGCATCAATCAGCCTCGGGGGATCAGACATGACAGGTAAGACATTGTTGTTGTGGAAGCCCTTTTCCCGAATCCTACCTGTCTATTATTGGTAACAACCGGAAAACAATCATGGGCAGGCGTCGCTTGTTGACCTATTTGAACGGGGAAAAGGATCGCAGTACAGGACAATGCGGGTGTTCATTTACACTCAATCATGCAGAGTGTCGTACTCTCATATCCTTCATGGTGCTTAGTTGAGGTCGAAGCTAGGGTTTTAAGGGTTTTTCTTTTTTTTTTTACCTACCCAGCTATGCCCTACCTTCACGCTTCGGCAGTTATCATAGTCTGGTGGAGAACTGAAGCAAGCAGAGGGAGCCCACCTTGAAAAGTGGAGGACCACAAGAATACTTATTTTACGGATGAAGAATGCTTGTTATATCTATACATATACATAAGACCCATTTGCGACAACGTTGATGATAGCAACAATGATGATATGATCCCGCAAGTTCTCGTGTAAATGGTTGCCTTGTCATCCGAATACCTACAGTACCATCCAGCGCGGACTGGGATCGTATGCTTGTTCCCTGCACACTCACCTCCATACTCCTGTGGTCACCATCAGGTGCAGTCAAACAATCGACTCTCCTAATCAGAACAAGGCAAAAGTTAATGCTTCTCGAAGCCTCCCTCGCTTCTATTCGGTGTTCTTCATGCTAGCGTCCACTCCCATTTTCCGCGCGTCTTACCCCCTGCCCGTCCGCTTCGGATATGGGAAATTCCTCCGCCGTGACATATGTCATCCCGTCTCAAAAGGACATGCTAATTGGGGGAATAAGGGGGGAAAATGCAAAGGACGAAACAGAGCCTTAGCAATGAAATCTCGGAGCTTCCGCGCTCAACAGGGAATTGAGATGAGAATATTTTACAAGGATAAATTTATCAGCAGCCACCCCTGCCTTTGGAGGTTCATAATCATAGAACTTTCATTGTCGACCTTCGCAAGGATTGCTTTTCCTATACGAGCAGCACCTGGTCTGGCAACCGGGATGGATAAGCTAAGCTGCCAATCGGCCGATTAGCCTCGCCATATGGTCGATGCGAGAGAACACTCCCTTCCCTGTCTCGCAACAAATGCTTCCGTTCAACTCGGTAGGTTTTACCTTTTGACGAGCTAGCTTGTGTAGTTGATAGATCAGAACTTTCTCAAATCCGCCCTTGACGCTGCATTGTTATTCGTTTAGATTGCCATAAATGCGACGTGCGTCCGCAGGTTCGTTTTTTTGAGTCGTCTGGCTGTGTCAAGCAACACAGATATTTGAAAATCATACATTTTATATTTGCACGGGTTGCCCTTACATCTCGCCTGTTCAACCGCGGGTAAGACCACGTGTGATGTCAGTGCTCCATTTTTTTTTCTTTTTCCTTCTGTAAGTTACTTCTTGCTTGTGTCCTGTTGGCATGTACGGATTATCCTGCAAGGATGACAAGCTGCCATGTTTTGAAAAGCGCTTGCATGATTGGCAACATACCGCAAAGCTTAGCCACTCCCCGGCTCTGCTTATTCTTTAGAGAAAAACTTCATTTGCTCACATTTTTCCTTGAGATTTATTCGGGGTTCCTCGCTCATCAATGACATGTCTTCTGACCTCTCGCTAGATCATATCTTATTCGGAGATATGTTTTGCTTTAGTTGGTTTTCCGATGGAAGCGGCAATTTCCAATTGGCTCTTGTATTCGTGAGACGCATTTTTCGTTGAGTTGCATTCACAAGCCTAAACGCATATATATTATTGGCTGTTCCCTTTTTTATGTCCGCAGATGGAACCTCAACATCTGTACGGTCCGCTCTCCGGACGGATTAAAGACAATGAAGCCCTAGAATTTTCTGACAACCGATTTTTGCTCGATTGTGGCAAAACGTTCAGCAACCTCTGGAAACTCAGCTTAGATGTTCCTGCTGCTGTGTCCAGTGAGAAACTACAACTGATACAAACGGGTTCACTGCTCACTCAATTGAGACAGCATGTCCATTAATTGGCAATGCAATGTAGCATAATAAGGGTATTGAAAGAAGGAGGAAAGGCAACAGATTTATGTATCTACTGTGGCTGTAAGCGTTTCTCTTTCTGTTTAGATCGTATTTTTGTTTTGTCCTTTGATAATGCACTATCACAGCTACCAGACCTTTTCTTCTTGAGATCATTATTAAGTAGGGAAATAAATTTATGGAGCCTTCCACAAATCAGAAGTTCTATTCGACAATCAATTACTTTGGTTGTGAGACTGAATGAATCTTGAATGAATAACTATTTAATCGATGGATTGATGAAACAATATAGTGATGCGATCCTTCTCTTAAAAAAAGAAAGAGAATAAGCTTCTTGGAGGACAGTACTCGCGGCTCCTTAGGCAATTATGCATATTGTTTGGGAACTCTACTCCCATATCATGGCTTAAACCCAAATTTCAGAAGGAAATATCTGCATATGGATACACGTTCATACGTTTATTAATATAGAGTGCTACGCACAGGCAGAGGAGCATGTAATGTTCAGACAAGGTGCGTGCTTTCAATTGTGTGGTTCTCATTTACCTATTTTGCGAGATTCGTATTTTCCATAACATTATATATGACCGTTGCGAAAGTGAATGAAGCCTCCCTGCTTTTATCTATAGAACGTAATGGAGGAAATGTGTCCTTGTTTGTAGATGGGAAGGTGAGAAAGTCCTAACTCACACATGATAAAGGATATCCAAAACAGAGGGAATCAAGAGGTATAACAACGGTGAGGTCGATGAAGGAGGATCATTTACCTCACGCTGACCCATCGTGGCCATAGGAGGCAAGTGTAATTGACCATGCATCATTACTATGAAGTGGCTGGGACATCCATCTCACTAGGTCAAGGGGCCAGTGGAGGAGTCAAACCACCAGTCCCTCAGCATGGAGGTGCGGCACCGACTGGTATCAGCAACAACGGCGGAAAGTAGAAATAGAACAATCCAGGGCACTCAAGACATTGACCCTCTAGCAGTTCCACAGAGTGGGAAGAAAGGGCGAACAGCATTTATGAATCGCGGAGGCAGGAATGCCTGTTATTATGCTAGAAAATCATAATAGAATCGATGTTTCTCCTCGCGCATAGTAGCACATGACATGGGCGGTCACTCTGCTTGTGAATAAGGCTGTGGTCAACATCTATGCAAACTTGGGACCCTTTTCGGCTTCTAACCTTAGAATTGAGCTATTCAGGTCTCCGTGCTGGTGAAGGTATAGGGTAGCCATTAGACTCTGTGCCATAAATTACCCGAAACACACTTAGAGCTGTTGGGTAGATATCCCAGAGTTTGAAGCGCTCTCAGATCATTGGATCGCCTGTTCTTCAAGTGTCTCTATTGAGGGAGATCGAGAATGAGTTTCTCAGAGAATGTAAAGACACGGCTATCACTCCATAAAACGATGCTATTCGTTGATGACAAAATGAGTAGAACATGCCGTTCCCCGTTTTGATTAGCCAATGTCGTGCCCATCCGCCATTTTGCAGGCCAGGACAATACGCCTCGGCGGGGAAAATATTGATTGGCTAGCATCTCCATCAACAGTACAGTGATCAGGCAGTCTCACGAATGCTACGGTTGGCATGAACACATTCACTCACCTGCGGCGTCCACTCTAGAATCTCGCCGACGCCGCTCGAATTGGATTCGATATAGTCATATCAAGAAAAAGACTGTAAGCATGGTGGAGACCATTTCCTTCTAACTCTACCTGGAAGATGGTCGAGCGTCTCCTCCTGAGAAGGATGGCAAAATAAGGGATAGTCGGGCTGGCCGGTTCGATAATTGAATCAACAACCGGAGGCCCGAATCATACGGAACCTTTAGTGGCAAGAAACCACAATTTGTGGTAGAATATATAAAAGGTCTTGTTTGGCGTATCTGCACCCTGCGGGCTGAAAATGGTGGGAGGTTATGATTTGGTCGCTCATCCCCTGGAAAATAACGGTGGCTAAAACGTAATTCTCTTTCCTTAACTATATGTAGTCTAAGGATTTGGAGGAGAAAATGTAAGAAGCTAAAAGATGGTACGAGACATTTGACTGCAGCAAATCTTCATGATCTGACGACCACTTGGCCGTAATATCTTCTGTAACCTTTAATTAGGCTCTGGGGCGTCGCGCTGCGGCCGTAGAGAGCTAATAATGCTCATTTTATTGGAATTGAAGAATATAGTGCGTAATTGCTGTAGCAAAACCACAGCTTTATCCGCTATACTGGGCTGCAAGTCTTTCCTACGGGAAGCGATCTTGAGATCACTAAGGGTGCAGATTTAAAGATCTCACCTATGTAGTAGTCATTAATTGACCGTTTCAACGAAGTCAGATTCTGTCAACTGGTGATTAAGGGCCTTAGTCTCGAGATATTGTTATTCTGGCGTGGGTTGCCGTGCGTCTAAAACCGTTCATGCCATCTGTAAAAACAGAATTTATATCTGCTGGCATTTTGGTAGTGAAACCATTCGAAAAAAAAAAGAGCTGCATAGTGCCTTCCTATCCCGCGTTATTAGATGTTCAAATAAGTAGTCGGACTAAAACTATTTCTATCGTCGATAGAAATGGCCCTGAGAAGAGGGCTCTTTGGGGTGATTGTACTAGGCATTGAACACGGGAAATGAAATCATGTATACCGCTTCATACCCCCGGCAAAGTGGCAGTGGCTTGGGACATTAGACACATATTAGGAAACAGGATACCGTATTACGTTGAGCTTCAATTTAAGCTGATAAGGTAACTTTCGGAGCCAATCTCGACGAGGCGATGTTTGTGGAGAATTGACTTGGACACAATGAGGCTGAAGGTTTGATAGTTAGATAACTAGAAAGCGGCGAAATGTAATTCCGTTGACGACATCATGAAAGCTCCGAAAATCAACTTCCTACTTCAATTGTCAGAGATAGTGTGCATATCACGCATTGAAGCGCCAATTGTGCCCGGAACACTCATTGAAGTATATTATATGTAAGTGCAATTGTATTTAATATTATTTATGGCGCCAATTGCCTGTTGTATCGCGTTTTCGTGGTTTATCCTGGTTCACAACCTCCCACATGAGCTTTTCCCACGACAATTTTAGTAGTTTTCAGCAGGGCTGAACTCACTTGAGGATCGCCATGATGATAAGATGGGGTCATTTCTGGGAATTTGTTTTTTTCCGTTATCATGTTGCTGTTTAAAACCTGCTGCTATGCTTTAGTTCGTTTCATTTTTTAACTTTACTTGAATTGTTGTTATCTCAAATATTTAAACTAGATATTGACTACTCAATAGCACCCCCGGATACATTCGAACAATTTTGGTTTTGTCCAATCTTGATGGCAATTCGATAGCATACCTCGTCTGGTCACATTAACAATGACACTCGGTGGCAATGGCCGCCTTCCGCGGTCTCTACTCCTAAACTTGGGGGCTATGTCACGCAGCTGTGCGCTGCGAGCTCCCCGTTGTTCAATCCTACAGCGCTTCGGTCGAAGAGTTCCGGTATCCAGGTCAAATGTTCCATTTGGTTCAAGGAGCACATCTTCTTCAACTTCATCAGCTGCTCCAGTAAGTGAGGCTGCCGCGGAAACTGCGAAACCCGCCGGTAGAAAAATGAAGAGATATTTTCTCGGAACGTCAATCGTTCTTTTCCTCTGGGCCGGCTATCTTTATGCGACTGATACCCGTGCGAGTGCCCATCGGTGGATTGTTCCGCGCCTGATTAGGTGGTATTATCCAGATGCAGAAGACGCTCATCATGCAGGAGTGGATTGGTTGAAATTTCTCTATCAGCTTGGCCTCCATCCTAGAGAAAGGGGAAATCCGGATGGCGACGGCAAACTAGTTACTAAGGTGGCATATCATCCCCGAAGTCTTTTTTTTTCTTTTTTATTCGTTTGAAGCATCAGTTGCCTAATGATTGAAAGCAGGTATTTGGCTATACCCTGAGTAATCCGATTGGGATATCTGGTGGCCTTGATAAAGACGCGGAGATCCCGTCAGCCTTGTTTGAGCTGGGACCTGCCATCGTTGAGGTTGGCGGAACTACACCGTTTCCTCAGGAAGGAAATCCTAGAAGCCGAGTGTTTCGCATCGTCTCGCAGAATGCTTTGATCAATCGATACGGGCTTAACTCCAAAGGGGCAGATCATATGGCTGCCGTTCTCAAGCAACGAGTTCGCGAGTTCGCCTATGCCCACGGTTTTGGCTCGGGTGAATCTGCAGAACAGCGGGTGTTAAATGGCGAAGCAGGTGTCCCTCCAGGCAGTCTGATCGAAGGCAAGCTCCTCGCCGTTCAGATTGCGAAAAACAAAAACACACCAGAGGCGGACATTGATGCCGTCAAGAAAGATTACGTTTACTGCGTGGACCTGCTAGGAAAGTATGCGGATATCCTTGTTGTGAACGTGTCCAGTCCAAATACGCCTGGCCTACGAACGCTGCAGGAATCAGGTCCGCTGACTGCGCTCCTTAAGGGTGTCGTCGATGCTGCAAAACACACCAATCGGATGACCAAACCTTACGTGATGGTCAAAGTAAGCCCGGACGAGGATACGGATGAGCAAATCTCCGGGGTCTGCGACGCCGTCTGGGCATCCGGCGTGGACGGAATTATTGTGGGAAATACTACCAAAACGAGGCCCGAAGCAATACCCAAGGGCTACAAGCTCTCCGCCCGCGAGGAAGAGACGCTAAAGGAAACGGGCGGATTTTCGGGCCCACATTTGTTCAACAAAACTGTTTCCCTCGTCGCGAGATATCGGGCGCTACTTGATAAAACACCCACAGCCATGTCCGGAGACAGGGGCACTGACAGCACACCATCTTCCGAATCCGAGGCCATGACATTACCAGCGAAACCCCACTTGGCTCCAAAGGTGATTTTTGCATCTGGAGGAATCACGAATGGCGAACAAGCTGCGAAGGCTCTTAAAGCTGGGGCTAATGTAGCCATGCTTTATACGGGATTGGTTTACGGGGGTAGTGGGACGATTACTAGAATGAAGGAAGAGATGCGAGAACTGGAGGACAAGGCGGAGAGGTAATTGGATTGTTTCGGACTCTTTGATTTCTTTTCATTTCGTGTGATAGTATACAGTGCCTTGCTCTGGGGTCTAGAGAAAGAGAGGTCGAAAAGCATTTAAAAGCCCACTATATTATTATCAGAAGCGCAAACACAGGAACGGAAAAGCAAAGGAATCAGCCATTTTATTTTTCTTTTGTTTTCCGGGTATGATTGTAACAATGCCTTGTCTATAGTTCTACTTTTCCAAGCCCAAAAACCTCCTCTATATACATCAAAATACATAAGTCTGTGAATCATAAAGCCATGGGGTAAATTTTAGTCCCCTTTCCTTCTTCCCTCGTCAAAATCAAATGGTATATAGGGGACAAAACAAAGAAAAAGAAACGGAGATCGACCTCCTCTACTCGAAACGTTCCAAAGGCGTTTGTCAAAAAGGGCAAAAGCGACAAAATTCCAGCCATCATCAAAAGTCTTCCAGAGACCAGAATAAGACACTTAGCAAGCAAACTTAGCCTCATACTCGCCAATAACCTTCACCTTGGCCGCAGAGGCACTGCTGGCATCAAAACGATAGTTCAACCAGTCAGCCGCCAACTTCTTCGCCAGCTCGATACCAATAACTCTCTGACCAAAGCAGAGCACCTGGGCATCGTTACTGAGCACGGATCTCTCAACAGAGAACGGATCGTGGGCGGTAACGGCGCGGATGCCCGCAACCTTATTAGCGGCAATCGCCACACCCAAGCCGGTTCCACAGATCAAAAGTGCGCGGTCGGCTTTCCCTTCTTTGATGAGCTGGGCGGCCTGGACGGCGACGTGTGGGTAGGCAGTTTTGTCATCTGCGGAGGGGACGCCGACGTCTGCGATGGAGGCGACGAGGGGGTTGTTTGATAGGTGGGCTTTTAGGGTTTCTTTGTAGCTGTGGCCGGCCTCGTCACAGGCCATGACGATACGGAGGGGTGCGGGACTCATTTTGGGCGGGGTAGGAGGGATTTGGGTTTGGATGGTGTAGTTGTGGGTGTTTGTGGTTAGTGCAGGTAGTAAATTGGAGGCTTTCAACGGGAAGCTCTGAGGTAGAAGATATACGGCAGTGAGGATTGAGAGATATGGTTTTTGTATAGATGTAGAGAAAGAAAGAGGCGGATGGGAAAAAGGAGCATCAGCGCGATATATATACCCGGAGTGCGACATCCACGTCCCATGTCGCTGTCTTACAAAGAACAATAAAAACTGGAGAACTTTGAGGACTACAACCAGTGATTTGGCATTTCAACATCTCCATGCATCCCCATCATCCCGTTAGATTTGAGCTGGATACCGCATTACTAAACGGCCGAGCGGCGAAATCTGGTACACCATTCCCATCGTCTCCATAGCATACGGAAAGGCAAAGGCCAATGAGTGCCCGTGAAATATGAAGGCGCAGTACCTGAAGCAGCCAATGTCGCTAGTTATTTTACCATTAATATGGGATAGACACGGTTGTTTCCATCAATTGGCAGCGGCAGGGATGCCATGATTTTGCTGTGGAAAGCAATAATGAAAAGTAGCGCTCAGGGACCCTCTTTTGCATTGCACGATGATGTCATGGCGAGAAAAGAAATTTCTTCTAATCTGCCGGCATTGTATCTCTTTGCAGGAGAAGTTTTCGCTTTCAGCCACTTAGATACAAACTGCTTTTTGCCCACCACATGCGCATTCGGCGGCACATCCCCAGATGTGTACCTCTTACCCCATTGCCCGGTTCTTTTGCGTTCCTCCCCCGGGTTTTGGCTGCCCAGTTTGCATATTTTGTGGGTAGGATATGGGCAAAAAATCCGGGATTCCCATAATAAAATGCCAAAAAAAATATGGGTAACTTAAGGCAACAGGACCGAATCGAGGGGTAATTCTGGGTCAATAATAAAGGAGGGAAAAGGGGGATAGAGTTTATTGAACAGGGAGAGCAGAATTTATTATGGAGAAAGTGGTGAAGGAAAAGTGGAAAGCGTTGCATTTGCGAGGCCCGTGATGAATTACCTGCAGCCAAACTGAGCCCTTTCTAACATCCTTCGAAATGGGGATGGATATCGGTGTCCTTCTAACCTCAAGAGCATATTCTTCACACTACTCTCTAGGGCTATTTCTTCTCATCAGCGTTTATAGCTCTTTCTTCCGGGTAGCATTTTAGCCAGCAATTAGGCGCAACTTTGCTCGTCTTCGGTTCGACTCCCGGCTATGCTTTGCCCTGTGCTGTGTGTAGCTGGCATATTTCGATTGCCGAAGCATTTCATCCGGTAACTATATCGTATCGTCTCCAAAATTACCAAAACCTTACCCGGCCGACGTATGGTACTGAAAGAATGCCAGTTGGCGCCAATTTTTTTTCGCTCCACTTTTCCTCGTTTCACAACTTCATGCAAACGTGGCGAACAGTACATAATTATTCTGCACATGGCTAAGTCGCACCCATCTTGGCGAGAATCGCTGCTTGCATTTTGGATTGCAACCCTACCGGCTACCTGAATCCGGCAAGCCGGTGTGGATCAAACAGTTCCAGTACCAGCAAGTTTGGCTGACGATCTTGGTAACTTATATCGAAACTTACCGGCGAAGAGTCGTCCGGCATTTTGATCATGTGATTTACACCCGATTAGGCTTAGTGAGGGGCATGATTGGAACGTCATTGCCGGCGCTTCAAACCGTTATAGCCGAGCAAGGGACTGATTTTGATCCTATTCTGATACTATTCTGATATCATTCTGCAATTGAGAGGTCAATCATCCACATTAAAACTATCTTACAGATGTATTTCTGCCTCACAAATACACGTATTCTAGCGACTATCTAATAATTAACTGCCGCTCGAAAAAGAATCTTACGGAAGAGGAGACTCAACGCCCGGCTTTCAGATATACCCAACTAACTGCTCCTCCCTATCACAAAGATACAGGAGAGGACCAAAGAAGAAAACGAAGTAATAGACAATCTATACCCGTCCATCATCTTTTCAAGAAACAAACTTCTGCGAAAATGGAGGCCAGGCCTTCGTACCCCCTCTTACCCAAAACCCTCCTAATCATCTCTCTCAAAATGTATTTCACCCCTCCCCGCACAATCACCTATCTCCGCGACCTCCTAGACCTCCGAAACGAAATCCTCCGCCCAGAAAACCACTCGAAGCTCCTCCTCGCCCTAATCCCAGACTTCCTTACCATATACCCGTGCTCAGAAATCCTCCAATCTCACTTCCCAGAGCTACAACAACAGCAGCAGCAACAGCAACAACAACCATCCCCCTTCCTCCTCGGTGCTCAAGACTGCTTCTGGGAACCCCTAGGCGCTTACACAGGCGAAGTCTCTCCATCATGTCTGCAATCCCTCAACGTCTCCCTAGTCGAACTCGGCCACGCCGAGCGGCGCGCTCTCTTCCACGAAACCGATGAGCACGTGGGTCGCAAGGCCGCCGCCGTGAGCGCCCAGGGTATGATCCCGCTCGTCTGCGTGGGCGAAATCGCCGCGCCAGGCCCCGTGATGACAGATGCGGTCCGCAATGCCGTTGTTGAGTGCATGGTGCAAGTCCAAGCGGTGCTGGCGGCGGTGCCGAGCTATGCGCCGCTGATTTTCGCGTATGAGCCTGTCTGGGCGATTGGGAAGCCCGTGCCGGCGAGCGTGGAGCATGTTGCTGGCGTTGTGAGGGGGATTAGAGAGGTTGTGGGTGGGAGTGGGAAGGGAAGGGAGGGGGAGGTGAGGGT
>JAFEJD010004570.1:0-20319 GCA_018296065.1 Blastomyces percursus
ACCATTAATCCCTCTCCCCCAAATCTCCTCTTTCTCCCCCTTCCCATGCCCAATCCTAACAACCCCCTCATCACCAGCCTTCCCATCCCTATCCCCATCCCCAGCACCGCCACCAACCTCCCCAATGACAACCTTCCTCTCAACAATCGCCCGTTCCCGCCCCTTCGCCAACTCGACCTTCTTCAAATACAGCACGTAAACACCCACCTCCGCCACGCCCACGAGCAAGGCAACAAGCATGGAAATAAACACACGCGCAGGCTGTGAGGAGACGGCGCCGGGGTGCGAGGGCGACAAGGCCGATGTGAATGTGAAGAAGGTCGGGATGCGGAAGTTGGAGAGCGCCCAGTAGCTGGCGAAACCGGTGAAGAGGATGGAAATGAGGATGTTGAGGACTAGGGAGGGGGTGAGGGGGTCGTCGGGGTCGTTATCGTTGTCGTCGTGTTTGGCTTTTGGATGGGTATACGTGTTTGTTGTTGTATGGTCGTTGAGTCCCCATATCCGGGATGGAGAGGTTGAGGATGGTGATGCGGAGGTAGGGATTAGGAAGGCGTTGTACTTTTTTGCTTCCTCTGCGGCGAGGAGGGAGGCTTTTAGGGCGAGGTACTCGGGCGTCTGTGTACGTGTTAGGGTGATAATGATGGTGATAGACATATATAATAAGTACACTATATTGCGTAGTGTGAAGGTAGGGAGGAGAAACGTACAGGTTCCGGTTTGGGGGGAGGAGGGTGAACATAGACTTTGGTGCCCTTGAGGAGCGAGTTGAGCGTGAAGTTCTCACGTTTATTAGTAGATTCATTGGACAGATCCTTGGATTTATCTGCTGATGGCGGATTGGATATCAGGTGTTTAGAGAGAGCGATGACCTGGGTGTGTGATATTGCAGGGCTGGCGGGCGGAGTTGGAAGAGAGAGCTCGTCGCGGGTTGAAGCAGGCAGGCTGTCGAGGGCGGAGGCTATGGCTGGGGTGATGATGAGGAGGACCATGTTGCGCGACAGAGACAGATACTACCAGACATCATTCCTTCGTATAGGAGGTATATGTGGATGATAGTGGGCTGTATCCTGGCGCTGTGTTGCGATGTGGTGAAGGTGGCAGAGAGTTTATTTGGTGTTCATGGAGTTGGTCGAGTTAAATAAATAATCCTCCAAGACGTCATCCCTGTGATATTTCGGCGATCACCACAACACGCAGCATTCTTCGTGGCTACAGTACAAAATAAACATATCCTCCTGTATCCCAACACTCTCACAGCTCCCTTTCGCCTTTCTCGCAATCCCTCTTAACTCGACGGCAGAGGGGCTGCTGCATTTAAAAAGGGTCACCGCTACATCATGGCGGCCGCGGGGAAGTACGTACTTTTTGCAAGAAAACAGACACTTCCCCCCAACATTCCCCATAACCACCATTTCCTCCCCCATACTAACCACCGCCCTATTGCGCAAAAAATTACAGGAAACCCGCCGTCGACTCGTCGACAACCAATCCGCGCGGTATCCCCGTCGCACCATTCGTCGATAATGTTGCAGACTATGTCTCGTCACGCGCAGACGTCGAGCCCACCCTGCGCTCGTTCCAGGAGATGATATCCAAATACCAGTTCATGGAGCTGAATACGCAACGGCGCGGCCAGGGCCTGCGGGATAAGATTCCTGATATTAAGAAGACATTGGAGATGGTGTCGCTCCTGCGGGATAGGAGGAAGGTATGGCATTTATTGTTTTATTTGTTATTCTTGGAGGAGCCAGCCCCGGAAAAGTGGTCTCAGATGCCGTTTCACGGACAGGGGGGATCTATCGTTTCTAGAGAGAAAAGAAACTCATCTTTCTCCCCTCTCTATAACCTCCACGCCGCACGCTCCGCAAAAGCTGCAATCACTCACTCCCCATCCCCACACCCAACAGGCCGGCGCCGACACCCCTCTCGAAACCACCTTCGAACTCAACGACACCCTCTACTCCCGCGCCACAATCCAGCCAAAGGACACAGACGAGGTCTTCCTCTGGCTCGGCGCAAATGTCATGCTCGCATACCCCATCGGCGAAGCCGCGGAGCTACTGACGGAAAAGCTCCGCGCCGCAGAGGCCAGTCTCGCCAACTGCGAGGAGGATTTGGAGTTTCTAAGGGAGCAAATTACGGTATGCCGTCACCTCTCTCTCTTGCTCGCCTTTTGTCTTTTTCTATGTGGACTATATTGTCGTGTCTGCGTCCCCTCGTTTCCTGTCCTAGGCCTTATCATCTTGGTGGAAAATGGATCGGATTCGCTTCTATACTACTATATGAAATGCTAGTTACTAACATGTTTTCCATTTTCCTTTGTCTTACGAAGACCCTCGAAGTAGCCACGGCCAGAGTTTACAATTGGGACGTGGTGCAGAAACGGAAGAAGGACGGGAAGGGTGATGGAGGTGAAGGGAAGACGGAGCCGGGCGGTTAAAGGTAAAGAAAGAAAGAAAGTATTAATAGGATAAAACCCAATAACTAATTCTTTTTAATTCCCTTTTTTATTATTTTAATTTTCCCTCCTATATTTTTGCGTTGTGGTATGTAGAGGTGGAAAATTATTTACTTATAGTAAATACTCCGTACCGAGCAAAGGGATAGGTAGTAGTGGAGTGAGAGTGAGATTGGATATGTAAACGGTATCTAGGTTTGCTCCCTATTTCTCTTAGCTCTGCCCTTTCTTGGGCAGAGTAGAGATGAATAAACAAGAATAAGTAGTTGTGGCATAAGTAGTATAAGGAGAGCGGACATGTATGAAGGATAGAGTAGAGTAATGTATAGAATTAACTGGCGGCTAGTGAGCCTTAATATAAGAAAACGAATACCAATAATAAAAGAAGCTCACATGTGCCACTCTCTATCCATCTCTATATTCATTCATTCATCCCTCCTCCTCAAAGAAGATCAAGGGGGGAAAGACAACAAGACAGCCCTAATAATAAACAAATCGTTTCGCATTTCGTTATGCCCAAAACAAACAAAACAAAACACGAAGATCAAAAGCAAAAAACACATAAAGGCATAGCATAGCATGTCATAGTATTCATCATTAAAAGAAAAGAAATCAAAAAGGCAGAAGATCAAAAAAATTTCCCGTTTCCTCATGAGTCAGTAGAGAAGTTTCAACATAGAAAAGGGGTGACGAGACCGCTAATAATAGTCAGTGGTGAGCAAGTGCAGCAGAAAACAGAAAATAAGAAAGAAGAAAAGACAACTCCGAAACAGCCTGCCAGCACTATCCGAACTGTATAAAGGAACTATTTTCTCTACCCGCTTCGACCGTCGTGAGAGCCACTGCCACTGCTGCCATTAGAGCCAGCCACTCTAGCCGCAACTACATCAGCGGGAACGTCGCAATCTCTCTCACGGGCTCTAGATTTCCTCGCAAGCTCCGGGCCTGCCTCATCCCCTACAAAAGTCCACGAGTCTTCCATGGCCACATCAGCATCAGCATCACCCTCATCATCGCCATCTGCATCAAGGACGGTGGTAGATGATATCCCAACACTAGATTCTTCCATCCCGACTGGAACAACCCCTGTCTGGGAAGCTGATGTTGCATTGGACCGTTGTCGGACAAGTGTTTTGGCATACTCGAGGTCGCGGTATATAGCCTGGATAGCGTTTCCTACGCCGTCCTCCTATTTATATTGGTGAGTATGCAAAGCGCTTCAAAATAGTGTTGGGGGGGGGGAAGGGGGGGGCTGTATAGAATATAAAAAGACTACTCATTTTCACATACCTTCCGGATCTGCTCCCCAAGTGCCCTCGCCTTAACGATAATCCGCTCGCTATGCGTAGCCTCCCAAAGTGCCCTCGTAAATACGCCGACGTTAAGCCTCTTCATACAAATCCCAACTCCCAGATCCTCCACGCGGGATCCGAAGAAGAACTGATCTCCAAAGAACGGCTTGATGATCGTCGGTATCCCAGCTCGTAGACTTGCTCCTGTCGTGCCAGCTCCGCCGTGATGTGCCGCCGCATCAATGTGCGAGAACAGCCAGTCGTGCGGCGCGGACTTAATCTGATGAACCTCAGGCGGCAAGGGGATCTCAATTTTCGCGCTGGAAGGGTCTCCAAGCCTATCAGACCAGCCCTTCGACAAAATACATCGTACATCCGCTCTCAGCACGGAATCCACGACCGTCTTGGTGAGAGCTGCGGGGTCTGATACGACGATAGAGCCAAAGCCAATGTACACGATCTTCTTCTTATCAGCTCGAGCTTGTTTTATGAAATTATCAAGTCCAGCCGGAGGTTGCCAATCGGCGCCTTCATCCAAAAACCAGTAGCCCGTTACGCGAATCCAGTCACAGAAATCGAGCGGTGGTGGGACGACTGAGGGAGAGAAGTTATATAAAAAAGGAACCTTGTTTGGTTGCATCTTGTCGAGATTGGTGCTGCGAAGGCCCAGTTCTCGTTTTCGCCAGCGGTTCACTTGACCCGCAATGGCTTTCCAGAACACATTGTCAAACATAACGTAGGTAATATAGTTGTATGCTCCACCCATCTTATGTTCAGGGACGGCAAATGCGTGAGGGTATGCTCTAGTCCTAGTCCACGGCATGGTGAACGCGCGGAAGTAGGGTATTCCCAGTGCTTCGGCGATATGTATGCCAGCCATAGCACTGGGTGATTCGATTAGTATATCACTATTTTGACAGCTTGCCCATGCGGACGAGAGAAGGTCATCAATCCAACCTCGGAACTTCGACGAAGCCTCCTTCAGGAACGAATAGGTGAACATTCCATTTTCCACACAAATTCGCATAAGTTCTGCGGGATCTCCTTCAACAGGTGCGAAGTCGATACCATGCTTCCTTATCCAAGGCTCAAATTCTTTATGAGTTGCAATTTTCGGTATGTGGCCCTCAGCTATTAGACCCTTACAGAGCGCAATATATGGCTGGACATCACCTCGGGACCCGATGGTCAGACAAGTAATCCTCAATGCCTTCTGAGGCTTGAAATTTACAATGGAAACACGTGGATCATCAAAAAGAATAGGCGAGCTTGTGGGCGATAATGGTGCAGATGCGGATAGCGTCTGAGAGCTCTGCTGATCCTCCATGCCCTCGAGCCTTGCTTCTTGTAGCATTTGGTGCTCCGCCCTCGCAGCCTCAGCCTCCTCTCTATCCTGCTGTGCCAACAAGCCGGACTCGACTAGATATCGAATAGACTCGAGATTTTGATGCAGAGTGACAGCACAGTCGTCTCGGGCATCCGCAGTATTGAATTCAAAAAACAGTTCCTCGTGACCACTTATAATAACCACAAGCCCATGGTATCCAAACCGAAAGCCCTTCTCCTTCTCGACATTTTCTATATCTATCAGCGGGAGGATCATCTTGGTTCGTGTACCGGGAAGCAGGCTTCGAAAACAAAATTTCCGATTGCTAATGTATAACTTGCCGTAAAGCGGGATGACCCGATGGAGATACGCAAAGTATGTAGCTTGTAGCTTTTCCGAAGAAGGTAGGGCGAAATACGCGCGAAATCTATCGCCATGCTCGCATCCCTGTTCCTCATCTTCTGGATCGACCATCCGGTCATCAGGGAGGATAGTTTCGCCCTCGCCATAGTGTCTCTTCCCACCTATCCACATGCCAGACACCTTTTCAAAGTACCCCATTGACTCAGTTGCAAGAAGGCTGCTCATGCGCTTCGATCGACTTTTAAGGTATCCTGCCAACCCAGCTGCACGTTGCAATGGATAGCTACCGGCCTTCATAAGTTCTTGAAGAGCTGGTGATGATGCAGAGTGCGCAACGCTTTTATGCTGAAGATCGTGCTCAGAGTCGCTACCACCATCTTGATGTTCGGGTTTCGTAAGCGATTGCGTCGTCTGTGTTCTTGAAGGCGGATGTATGCGAACGTCGGCACGTGAGGGGCCAAACCGTGCGGTATCCTCAGAATGGCGCCGGGGTGCTTCCCCAGCTCCAAACAGTGTATCTCGTAGCTTATGAATGGTAGGTGACTGGAAAACATCGCTCCTATTCAAGATCTGACTTGCGGACTCTACTGTTCCGTTTGTAGACTGTAAAATAGCGGAAGAATCCGTGGCATGTTCTAACGATTGAACGAATGAATCCGACGAATTCAGCAGTTTACCTCCAGGCGACGTTGCGGCTTGATTGTCCCCAACGCTTGCTCTGTTGATACTACCACTCCTCCTCCTATGTTCAAGTCCTGCTCCGCTGCTTTCACGGCTGTACCCCCTACTTCGGCTAAACCTACCAAACGGAGATCTCGGGCGATCTAGACCTCGCTTGGGACTCCCACTCCGGCTACCAAGAGGAGAGTGTGGTCGCAAGGTGGCTTTCACGGCCTCCGGCAGAAAGGCTGTTCCATGTGTGGATGGAGGTGAAATTTCATCCACCGAGTGAGAACGACGACGCCTGGACGTATACCCTCCAGCAGGCCCAAGCATGGTTTGTTGAATTTGTTGCGCAGGCGTATTGTTGATCATTTTCTTCAAAACTTCAATGGCCTCCTTGCCACATTCAAAAAACGAAAAGAAATACTGCATAAATATGAGTGCGTTAGCACAAAACTGACCCAACAAGATTGAAATGTAGATATCTATCGTCCATGTGGGTTAGTTCATACCTCGTCAATCGCATAACTTTCACCACTTTCAACAACACGAATTTTGAACGTATCCGCGAAATCAATGACGGGATTCTCCTCTATGTCTATAACATTCTCAACCGGTAGAGAGATCTTGACGCTGTCGCCATCGTTATGGGACCTGAAGATAACCTTCTGTAAGGCCTTTACCCATTCCCTCGCGCTCGTCGCACTATCAGCCCTAAACTGATAGGTCCTAGTGTTTGTCGTTATCGTGAAATCCTTAACGTCTTTGTCCTTGCCCTTCTGATCCGTAAGATTGGCTGATATACCATATCGTAGATCGACATGACCACTTGGAAAATACAGGTTTGAGCGATCGAGATAGTAGGATAATACATCCCCTTTGAGTTCAAAATAGTACCGATTGTACTTTGGGTTCTGGCGTCCTCGTTTCGACAGGTAACCTGATTTAATGGTTGTATGGGACTTTTTCGGAAGGTAGGCGTAGAAACTGATGTGCCTTTCAGTGATATACATGTAGCCTTGTAGTAGTACGCTCTGGAGGAGCCAGCATTGGTACTCTGATATAACCTTTTCCGGTCTGTCAAATCCGAATATATCCATGAGGCGCGCGGATAATAGAGACGCAGGTGAGGATTCTTTTCGTTGATGTTGATCTTCTCGGGAACGCTCTGTCGAGCTGGGTGGAGGTTCAGATTCACCAAAGCGAGATTGTGCGTCAAGCATACGACTCAGCACTGGAGCTTCAGTAGCAGCCACCAGCTGCACAGCGTTTGCTGATGAAGGTTCACCAGTCACGGAAGGTTCTTCAGGTTCTGGTTCCGGTTCGGAAGCTGGGTCCGTTCCTTTATTTCTATGCGGTAGTTTCGCAAGGGACTTGAAAAATTTATGTTCCGAAAGTTTCCTCCTATGCTGTGACCGACCACGCTCCTCCGCGGTGCTAGATATGGTTGTCTTGTCCCGCTTGGCAAGATGTGGAAGATGGCTAGTTGAAGCACTACCATCACGACGACGACCATCGATACCATCGATTGATAGAAATCGGGGTTTGAACGCTCGATCCGTATCCATATTCGCATCTTCATCTTCCGCATCGCTAGACTCGTCGAAGCGGTTGTGGAAATCCTTTTTGGAACTTGCAGCCGCAATCATGGAGAATACGGACTGGTGCATGTACTGGAACCTCCCCCCACGGCCTGCCGTGCCCCCCGGTGGAGCGGTCATATCCTCCTGTTCATCATCGCCCATTCTTAATCGATCAGGTATATGGCTTGACGAGAGACGGTGTGTGGACGTGGGATGGGGTTTCGATCCGTCACTCGCCCCTGTTGTTCTGGACTCATCGTCTGGATACATGATTGCAAGTGAAGGTTGGAAGGATGGTATTATGTATCGGAGATAGATGAGCGGGTTGGGGCTTTAGAGAGCAAGTGACCTAGTGAGCGAAAGGTGAACGTGACGTCAAACGTAAGGCGGCCGGGTCATGGTTTGGCTCTTTTTGTGTTAGGCTAACACTAATGGATTTGTGAGTCCACTACCTAAATTTGGCAAGAACGGGAAGAACAGAGGGGAAAATATATAAATCATTCCGGAGTGAGTATGAGCTCATTCCTTGTGTTTCCGGAAAAAAGAGAGAGATAGCCTCACTGACAGGCTGACAGGGCAGATAGCTATGTGCGTAGGTGGATAGCAAAGGAGAAGGCCAAACAAAAGCTTACCTGGATGGGTCAAAGCACCTATGGATCTAGACAGATCCCAAGCCTGGAGTCAACGGCACAGCCAGTTTAAATTAAATAATGACAAGAAATCGATAGAGCCGAGAGGGTAAAAAAACAGATAGCTAACTAGTCCTCACACACACACAAAAAAAAAAAAAAAAAAAAAAAAAAAAAAAACAGGGCGAGCGTAGCTTAAGCCGACGGGTATCTAAAAGAGCAACAAAAAGGAATGAAAAGAAGGAATAGTTGACCGTCAAATTCAACACACAAAAAAAGACGAAAAAGCAAAAAAAGAACCAACAGCGCGCGGAATGCTTTGCTGGTCCGGGATGAAATGCCTGCTTATGCCAGACGGGCACAGGCGTGGACCGGGGATTTAGCGGATCAGGCAGAGCAGCAGCAGGGGTATCTTTGCACGTATCTAGCTAATTCTAGCAGCTCAGCAGCATGAGGCGGGTAAAGAGCGGAGGAGGAGGGACATCCACCGCCGGGCCAAAGGGAGATAGGAGCTGTACTCTGCAGTGCGTAGCTGGATAGCAGTTGTCGTCGAGCACAATACAGATTGATGACGGCGGAGTTCACAGGCAAAAAGCGTCAGGAGCCATCAAGCAGTCCGTGCACGAGACTTCCGTCAGGCGCCTAGCTTATATAATCTCCGCCCTGCCACTGGAGCCAGTAACTTAAATTTGAGAAGGCTTTCTTTTGTCAGTCTGCTTTGCTTTGTTCTCGACTTTGTCCTTGTGGTCAGGCAACGGCCACGATAACGATAGTTAACATAACGATAACGGCGTTGCTTTCAAGCCTTTCTTTAGCTAACTGGCCCAATTTATGCCAAGAACATGCAGAAGTGGACCATAACTAGAGCTAAAGATCTAATAATAGGAAAAATACTCCGCAGCTTAACCAAGGAGGATGGCCCACGATGGGTAAAGACGGCAACATGCTACAAAAAAAGGGAGCAGAAAGCATCAGCGTGGAAACCCCTTCCTTACAACCAAAACAAGAAAGAAAGAAAGAAAGAAAGAAATTATCAACCGGAGGAAACACTCCAATGTCCTTCCTTCCTCTGTTTCCCTCCTCAAAAAAAAAAAAAAGTAAAAGAATGAGAAAAAGCAGAACAAGGCCAAAGACTAAAAAATTCTAAATCCCAACACCATCCTCATACTTCTTCAGCTTGGTCTCAAACTTTGAGACCCATTCAGACAATATCAGCCCAGCAACATTCATCCCGGCTAACGAACTTGTCTCCATCGTCGATATAAAACTCTCCATCCCGTTCGTATACCATAGATTAGGTGCCACCTTTATATCTTCAAATGTGACCCGCGGGTATAGGTACGGGTACGATTGCCACACTTTCTCGTAGTACCAGCTGATGTGCGACTTGGAGATGTCCGCTATGCGCTGGTCGGCACTGTAACTGATTTCATTGCTGCTACTGTTGTTGTTGCCGAGCACACGTACTTCGTCGATTCCGAGAATGTCAGACAAGAAACTTGCCTTCAACGGCTTTGGAGAGAAGACCTTGTATACATAATGAGGGACACCTGAAATACCAGCCTGGTGAGAAGAGTCTGGTGCCTGCACTTTCTCGAGCGTGCTGATACTCCAGAATTGAGCTGGGCCAACACCATCAATGCGCGCGCCTAGCTTGACATCCGCGGGTAGTGTGGTGAGAACAACTTCGGGGACTAAAGAGCCAACGGGCATTTTGAAATACCCCGGTGAGAGTTTATAGGGGGAGGCAAAGAGGGTGACGTGCAGGTCGACGTAGCGCGGAGCATCTAGCGGGCGTTTTAGTGGTGGTGACAGAGAGATATTCGAGAATTGATATGGGTTGGCGATGACAACGTGGTCAAATGTCTCTTCGTCGAAAGAAAACCTATCGCCGTCGTCATCATTGCCATCTGTGTCCTGGTAGGTGACCGTGTAGGTATTATTGTCCGAGACCTTAATGCTAGCCACAGGTGAGTTTAATTTCACTGTTGCCTTTGACGCGTTGAGCATGGACTGGAAAATTTGCCAATTGCCCCCTTCCACTGCGACAGCTCCATCTGTCGCCATGCATACCATTGTCTCAAGGCCATGGATCAGGGCTAGATTCTGGCCATAATTGACTCGTGTGCTAGCCTGGATAATCTCTCTTGAAAACTGTTCCGCTATGCCATTATCTTTCAAGTATTCCGCGCCGGAAGTCCAGGTTGCCTCAGCAAGCCCAGTGCTCATAGCCACGTCGGAGAGGGACTGAAAGGGAAAGTACGGGAATTTGTACAGCTTCAAAAACTTGTTTACTGTCACCTTCATAAGGTTCTGCGTCTTCATAGGTGCCCAGCCGTATCTATAGAGAAGCTTGAATACATTCCACCAATAGATGCCTCGTCTTGTTTGGAGAAAGGCAAATTCCTTGCCATCCCAGACTCCCAAGCTATGAAGGGATTCTTTGGGCTGTCCAAAATCTGCATCTCTTAATTTGAGGCTGAATTTCTTCGATGCTTGAATAAGGTTTTTGTTCGCTTCGACAAATATGGATGCTCCTAGCTCAATTGGATGGGCAGGGTCATCGAACAGGTTGACAGTAGTAGATCGACCGCCAACGTAGGAGGCTCGCTCGTAAACGGTAATGTTGAGCGGGACAGAGAAGAAATCGGTAAAATGCCGCAGATAGTAAGCTGTAGAAGCACCAGCGGATCCGGCGCCTGAGACCAACATTAATACATACATATATATATATATATACATACAGCTTCCGTGGTGGAAAAACGCCTTGGAAATTATCGCCCTGGTACCTGTACACAACAAAAATAAGGGGGCCAACTTACCAATCACGGCCACTCTCTTAGCTACAGCCGGATCCGGCGATGGGTAGGGCGGCTCATCCTGCAAGGGAACTTGTGCAGTATGCTGGCCGTTCGAGAAGGGTGCAAGGAGAAGTAAACAGAAAACGAAAGCCGCGCCATGCGAAAGGGCGCCTTTTGCCATGGAAAGATGCATAGCCGTGATATTAATTGCCTGCTTTATAGAAAACGAATGGATGGTGTCAGGAATGAGCTGGGATAGACCATCACGGACTGGTGCTGGCACTATCCGGCAGCGGAAGAAAATAGGGATCTATCAAGGCTAGGAGTACGAGAGAATAGAGTATAGACGGGTTCAGTGCGGTCCCCGTCTAAGAGAAGCACATAATCAATCCCTTAGGGTAATAGGCTAGTAAAAAGCGTCCGCTGAGGTTCTGGTATGTAGAGTATCTATTGATTCATGATGGTTGTCGTCGATGTTGTTGCAGCTGTCCGCTTCTGCTCCGTCTCTGAGTGGTCAAGAGCCTCATACTATGCAGGCGCAGCCAGTGACACTCAATAAATACCACAGCAGTTAGTTAACTTACTATGGCAACAGTCTATCAGCAACAGTCTATCAAATACCAAACATATTTACGGAGGACACAACGCAGATTTACGGGTGATAAAGTAAAGGGAACTATTTTTTGCAAAATATATTTTTCACTCTTCTTCTCAAAGTTGATTTGGAAGTTCAAGAAGGCCTGCTACAAACATACCCAGAAATTTATTTTATTGGCTCTTCTACGGAAGACGGCGACTTAATTAAATAGCTAGCTAAGCTACAGCCATAGGGTCAAGGATTCAGATTAAGCTTGCGGGAATTTCATGAACGTTAAAATATCACCCCAGCCAATAATTAGACCAGATATAAGTAGCTGGTAGATATATATATGTATTAAAGGGGAGAGGAACACATCCAGGTGCCTGCGCTCAATTACATGTTCCTGCCAAATGGCAATGATGAAGCTGAAATATCCAATTCCGCTGCAGCCAATGCATGCAAACCTGTTCCAAGCCCAACACACAAATCAAGATATGGAGAAGTTGCATCGTGTATGACAGCTATCTTTTGCTCTTCATAAGAATCCTCAATAGAGGAAGCTATGACTTAGCCTGATGTCCCTGAGTGCTGCTAGCTGGAATGCAATTGCCAAAAGCCCACATTGTTCCTACGAGGATACCTGGGATTCTACTAGTACTTAGGTATATGTCCAGGTACCTGTATATTTCTCTCACTTACTGCTGTTGATTTTGTTTTTTATTATGTGCGGAATGTATATACTCTATACATCCTGCTCAAGTCTTCTTTGTCCTTGCGCTTTTATGATATTCCTCTGTCTGCGACTGTCGTTTTATACTCCCCGCCCTCCTGGTATCCAACAGGTCTTATACACGCTGTCAAACACATACAAACCCGCTTACCCTTCACCATGGGCCCTGTAACCTTCAGCGATATAACAACAGCTATCGCATTCATCTCCATCATCGGACTGATCATGACGTACGATCAAATAACCCTCATCAAGCAAAGACTCGACGCCCTGCACAACAGACTCTCTGGTGCACTACGACGAGCAGAGGCGGCAGAGGCAGAGGCCCGCCTAGCCATCGAGAAATACACCACTAGCCGGAAGAGGATAGCAATGCTCGAAGAGAAGTTAAACGACTACCAAAGCGCTCTGATGGATGAGGTTGCGGCCATTACCCAGCGCCAGGACCTGAATACTGCCGTCGTCCGCCGGGGCGGAGAGAAGTGCCACCAGGGCAGTATCAGTCGTCAGCTGCATGAGGTTCCTACTTCCTTGTCGCGCAAAACGGATACGCTGTCGTATATCAGTAGGAGGACGACTAGAGCGACCATTCTAGCCAAGGATGCGTTTTCATCACAACACCAGGCTCAGCAGCAACAACGAGGTGTTCCTGTTCCCACCGTGTCTGGTGTTGCTGCAGACTATGTGCTGGGGGAGATGTCGCCTCCACCCCAAATAAGGATACTAACTAGGGAAAAATCGGAATCGGCCAAGAGTTCGGTGCGGTCGGCTTTTGCGAACATCTCTATGAAGGTACCGTGGAGACTACGAACGAAAGAGGCCACGGCTGCTATGAAGCGAAGGATGGCTAGCTTTTACCTATAATCCGGGTGATAAAATGGACCTGGTCGCTGTGAGCATACATTGTCCAATGTGCTTAGTTATAGCTTGATCTTATTAAGTGCTGCTCTGAGTTCTAGGGGTGTTGGCAGGGAGTTCTTCTATCTACACTTACTTCTTCTTGGGTCGAAATTTCCCACCTAGCATCTTCACAAATCGACTGACTGTATACTGCGCCAACCGCTTCTCTTATGTATCATCGATGATAACAGGAACTACCTTCTCAGCCACAGCCCAGGTCGTCCTCGGCAAGGGTTGACATAGTCCTCCTTGGAATGTCTCCCAGGAGGCACCTCTAACCGTTTTCCGTCCCTTATGATTGATGAGCCATGACTTTTCAGGAATATCGCATTGTATGTTTACTTTCCGCCCAATACACCTTGAAGAAACACAACATTCAACGGACAGAACCAGTGGGTGTGGATGTACAGTACAAACTCACACATTGTTGGCAGATTTATACACCTGGCGTGGCTACTCCGATACCTCTACATGATATCCAAGCCCACTAGATAACGAGGGCATTTCAGGAAATACCCACATGTCTTGCTTAATAAAAACATAAATATGTTTTAGAGATTGTCCAATGGAAGACATCAAGGCGTGGGTTTGAAGTTTGAAGCATGGCAATCGAGCAAATAGAACCTTGTACTGTAAATAACAATCCAAATGGAATAGCCAGCGAAAGTCTGCATACATATACATCTAAATCTATATCCATGGATAAAATACCTAGATCAGGTGATCTAGCTCCAAGATGAGCAAGTATGGAAGTACACACCCCGCATCCTCGCTCTAAAAAAACAAACCCCTTTAAAGAAAAGGGGGAGACGCAGGCTTGATTTTGGGGGGTAACTAATAGCTACAGTGACAGTCCCTACATCCCTCTCTACAGCATGGATAGAATCTGCCCAGCATCCCCGCTACCAAGAACTAACTCATCAGTCCGATAATCCGGGTTGAAGGTGATCTCATTCAAGGGATTCTGCCGATGTGCCAACTCGAACAGCTCTTCGTAGACTTTACCATCGGACCGGCCCAGTGCACTGTGGAGGGTTTTGAATTGATTAAGCGGTCAGCTACGCCTCCACTTCCCTTCGTATATATAAAACTGTCTGGATGGGATGGGATAGGATACGTTATATATGGGCATATAGATATTTATTTATGCGACTCACCTATTCAACAAAAAATCCGGGATCGCCCACGCGTCCACGAGGGAGACAGCATGTGGTCGTATCCTCTGCATTAGATCAAAGACACGCGGCGTGACCGCGTCGAGGTCCTCGTTGGATACGGCGCCGCAGCTGTAGAATTCGCGCGCTTCGGTCTCCATGATGCTTAGCGCGAAGAGGCGGAAGAGGTCACGGAGGGTCGAGCGGGTTTGTACGGAGGGGATGTTGTTGGAGTCGTTGCTAATGGCGTTGTAGAAGTTTATGACGAGGATTGATTGGGAGTGGGCTGCGTTTTGTGAAGAGGAGGAGGAGAGAGGGCAATTTGTCAGTGAAAGTTGATGGCGGGGCCATAAGAAGTTAATGTTGATATAGCTAAGGAATTGGGAAAATACCGCGACTGAGTCTGTAGAAGTCGATGAGGAGGCTGTTCCATGTTTGTTTCTGGATCTCACGTTTTTCGTATGCTTTGAAAGACTATACGGAGATAGATTCACGGGTCAGTTTATGTCTTCAAAGTTGATTAGCCAGTTCAAAAACTTACGAGATATGCTGCTCTCCATTCAAATGCCCGTACAACATCCTCATCACTCGTAAGCACGCTGAGGTTAAGCTTCGCATCCTCCAAAGCGAGAAATCTCTTCAAACTCTCCTCTGTCCGTGTTGTCGCCTGGCTGTTAGGCTTCTCTACCAGCTCACCCACTTTCTTAATCAGATACCGTGCCACTTGTTGGGTGATCATGTAATTATCTCCCTCGACAGTGGGTTTGGCGAGATAGTTGTTGTTGAGCTGGACGAGACCGCTCCCTCCTCCGAAGCCATGGCCTCCCATCGCTCGTCGGCATGTTTCGATGCCGTTCGCACTTATATCTGTGCACAGGCTCTTCAGGCCAGATGATGTACTGTGGAGTTCAGCCAAGGTTGCGAAATCGCCGCTCTCTTCGATGTCGGTTCTTGTCCGTTCGTAGAGCTCCCCCATAGCTTTTCCGCTGTAGTGGAGGGCAAACGTTGTGGCTAGGAGAGGCAGGATTCGGAATTGGACTGTGGGATAATCTAGCACATTTATTTCCTGGGCCGTATCTTGAGGTGCATCTTTGTCCTTAAACTGGCGTCGGATGGATAGATATCGGACGGCGACTGTTACAGCTCGGGCGAGCGCCAATCTTGCTTCCATGACGAGTTTAGCCCGGACCTAGAAACTTCTAGTTAGACATTGAATACGAAATTATCTAGAGAGTCTAGGTAACGAAGCGTACGTGAGTCAAAGATCCGTACACAACTTCTGGGTTTTTTGGCTTGGTATACTCGCCAGTGTCAGGGTCTACTCTCGAATAACCGGCCAGCATAGCATCATGGGGGACTCTATCAATGCTGTTTGTTAGCTCCTTGAAAACCATCATAACCTAGTCCAATGCATATATCCTCACCTGTGTTGATTGAATAGCAAGTATCCGTTGTCCATGGAATTGTACCCATACTTTGGGCCAATATCGCCCACCAGGATACTATCGGGAGGCTGGTGCGTCTTCAAATCCCTAATCTGCACAATAAAAGGGTGTGGTCCATAGCTCTTATATTTGGTCTCTGCACCGGATCCTGAAACAGGAAGCAACAGCTGCGCAACAGCAATGACATAGTTCGCAGTGCGGCCCATTGTGCCGTTCCACCACTTACTCGCAGTCAAATACGGGCTGTGGATAACAAACTCCTTGGTCCTCGGATCCCATCTAGCCTCCAATTCAAGTCCCCGAACATTACTTCCATGGCCCAGCTCAGTCTGCGCATAAGCCCCAATGACCTCCCATGCCTCAAGTTTGGGCATCCAATAAGCCTTCTGCGCTTCGCTTCCCTGCTGCGAAACGGTTGTTATGAACATAGCCGTGTGGAGGTAATATGGGAGAACATCATCGCATAGGGTTGCTGCCATCTGATATTCGTCATCGTCCCATCCGAGCTTGTCCTTGAGCTGGCGGATTCGCTTCGCCCTAGCTAACGCCAGCTTATAGAGGTCAGGACGAGCGAGGTTGGACTGGTTCCTCTTTTTAAACAATGGGTCGCTCTCAAGGATCTTGAGAATGCGATTTTGTTGCTCGATGTACTCAGGGGTGAGAAGATATCGGGAGAACTCCTCGATAGGAATTGATGACCTTGCTCTCTCGTTCGCAAGGATCATGGCCCCGTCTGGAGCCGCTGGCTTCAACGCAGCGCTGAAATCATCTTTATTCGTCATTGTAGGTCCGATTGTCCCGTGTGTTGTGGAGGCCTCAAAATTCGGCGAAAAGGCGTAATTGTTTACTAGCTGCCGGAATGTGAGGGGAGCAGACCGATATTATTTATTGCAGCTTCACGTATCCGGTTCCGCGTTCGAGAACTCATAACGGCCCAAGAAAGGAAGTATTTGGCATCGCGATAACCTGAACCACCCGCAGCGGAAAATTCCCGAGGTCATTCCAGGAGGGAGAATATTATTGACCTTGCGTTAGAGCACTTCTTACGTTTGGTCACCGTTTGTTTACCCCACATCGACGGCACATTGCCGAATCTGCCAAGTTGTTCCAATCGTCACAGAGACAAACAACTACCACGGCCTCGGCATGATATTTGTCGAGGAAGGCTTTACCTTGAGGGAGGGTGGTGTGTGAACTTTGCACGTTGGATATTTTCTTGTTCTTTGTGTCTCATGGTAGTTAAAGCCCCTGGCTAGACTACTATGAAGGAGCATACATCAAGCTAGTTAATACCTTTTGTTCAATGTAAGTAAGAAATACGGCATAGATAATCGAGATGGCGTCCTGTTAGCCCAAACTGCCGTATTTCACCGTTTTTCGGTCTCCTAAATCCCTTTAGTTAAGTGGGATTATAGTAGGAGGAAATTGTCATAGTTGAAGCTAATCCACTCTCCCCATCAGCTATCCCGACTGTCCGTATCTCTTCCTTCTGCTGTAATCCGTAACGTTGTTGGGATGTTGTTCGGCAAAACAGCTCGAGGGTTCGGCAATAACTAAGTTAATTTCCTAACTTAACTAGTTAACTAATTGGGAGTAACTAATTAACTAGTTACCGAAGTGCCGGCCCGAATCCGTTCTCCTTAGCAAAACATCCCCCACACCACACGGAGCATTCCCGAGGACGGACTGCAACAAAACAGCCGAGATACCTTGGACTTTGAACTCTGAAGCCGTCAAGTTCGAATATTAATAGTGAAACAGCACCAGGCCATGCAAGAATAGGCATATTGTCAAAGTTAGGAGGACCTCTGGCCGGTAGTTACATCGGCTTCCTCCAGCCATGACATGATTGAATTTCGGCACATTCGCTTCTAATAAAACAGGGAGTCCGCAGTAGCACTCATGGCAATTGGTCGTTTGTGTACAAGATAGATCAAATAATTAATTAATTTTACAACGCCATGGCGTCGCGTAATATTAGCAGCGATGTCCATGACACTCCATTTTCCGTCTTTCTGTGGGGTGGGAGGGAGAAATTTGAAGGCCGCAAACAACTCCTGAAGGCGCTTACATCTAACCCTGTCTTCTCCAAGACAGCTGTAACGATCCCATCGCTGGCCAGAAAGGATGCTTGGAAAAGAGCTGTATCTCAAGCTCGAGAGCTGATAGTGCTCAAACACAAGGAGAAATGGACGGGTCCACAATTTCGCGATGCAGTGCGGATGCTGGATTATTTCCTCCCAGTCCAGCCCCAATTCAGAAGTACGGTCACTCTTTGCCAACGCCAATTTCTATGGTTGAGCCTCTGACGGTGAAGTAGTTTTCATTTCAAACCTTGAACGGCAGATGACGGATGAGCAAAAGACCGTTTGGATCCCGAAGGCGGAAAGATTCGAGATCTTGGGGTCATATGCGCAAACTGAGCTCGGTCATGGCTCGAACGTGCGAGGGCTTGAAACAACTGCTACTTTTGACCGAGCGACGGACGAGTTCACAATCAATTCGCCAACGGTGAGCAGCACCAAATATTGGATTGGGGCCACGGGGATCTGGGCCACCCATTCGATAGTTGTCGCCCGCCTCATTATTGATGGGAAAGAATATGGCAACCACCTCTTTCTCACCCAGATACGCGATCTTGAAACTCACGAATTGCTGCCGGGAGTAGAGATCTACGAACTTGGTCCCAAGGTGTTCCAGGGCATGGTTGGGGTCGATAATGGAGCTATGCAGTTTCACAATGTCAGGATCCCTCGAGCTCAGATGCTGGCGCGGAATGCCCAAGTATTAAGGGACGGTACCTATGTTCCACCAAAAAATACGAAGCATTCATATGGCTCTATGATTACCGTTCGCGCAATCATGGCTGAAATTACTGGTTACGATTTGTTGAGAGCCGTCGCGGTAGCGTACCACTATACGACATTCCGTAAGCAATTCTGGATAAAGAGTCAGGAGGAGGAGAATACAGTATTCAACTATGCCAGCGTCAAATTTCGCCTTCTTCCATTGCTTGCCAAGGTAATAATGTGCTCAATTTCTCCGCTGTTGTCGTCTGTTGTAAGGTCTAGCTAACGTTTTACTGGATGATTAGGGAACCGCACTCGTGCTTGTTGGACAGAATATCAAACGAGCCTTTGATGAGTACAGTGAGCTGGTCATCAAAACGGGGAATACCACACAACTTGAAGATCTGCACCTGCAAACCGTGGGCGCGAAAGTTTACTCCACCGATATAACTGCAAACGGGGTCGAAACTTGCAGAATCGCGTGTGGTGGTCACGGGTATAGTGCACTGTCAGGCTTTGGCCAGATGTACGCTCACACTGTCAATGCCGTCACGTATGAAGGAGACAACTATGTGATTGCTCAACAAGTCCCGCGGGCCATCCTGAAACATTACAAAGCGTACGTTCCTCCCGTCAAAATATTATCAAAAGTGATTATTAACTCGTTTTCATTGTAGAAAAACCGAACACACCATTCCCAGCCTCTCTTACCTAGGATTCCTTAGAAGACCAGAAAGTGGCAGCAAGCTGAACGTGTCTTCTGAATCCGACTGGTTTAAGCCAGGAAACCAACAATGGGTGCTCGAGCGCCGCCTAGCGACCCTAGTCAAAACTCATATGGAAGCCAGTGATGCTGGAAGAGATACCAGTTTCACCGTCCACGAGCTCACCATGGCACATTGCGATTTCATTTACTGGCGAGGATTCTGGGATGTAATTAAGAAGGCTGCCGATACCGACTTCATTCCGCAGTTGGAAGCCCTGGCACAAGTGGTAAATTCTCACTCCCCACCTCAAGCTCCAAAGAGTCCAGGAGCAACAATAAACCGGGTATCTCTTGACTAATCGCATGAAATAAAATAATAGTTCTCCCTTTCGATTCTCCAATCCGCACACAAAGACATCTATGCCCCATATGCCCTAACAGAATTTCAACGAAAAGGTCTCTCATCCGCCTATGACAAAGCGATCCAAACTCTGGCGGACTTCTCCAAGGCTATCATAGACGCGTATGGCTTCACAGCATTCGAGATGGATAGTGCATTGGCAAGAGCGGATATGAATCCATACGAAGCGCTATTTGAGAGTGCGAAAAATAGCGAAATGAATAACATGAGAGATGTTTGGCCCCTTATAATAGATTCGAGAAGGATATGGGCGAGGTTGGATGCTGAGGAAAAAGCAAAGTTGTAAATTTCAAGAATCTATAGGTACTTTATCCAGAAATATATCATTGCATATCTAAAATGCATCATATGTACATGGAAATACTTCATATGTTGGGATATCAAAGCCCAAGTATGGCTAAAGAAGAAGGGAAAACTGAGCTCTCTAACTAACTAACTAACTTTAGTTAGTTAACTAACTAGTTCCAGGCCTCGCGTT
>JAFEJD010004571.1:0-21143 GCA_018296065.1 Blastomyces percursus
ATATATATATATATATATATTAGGCGGCTTCTGCGGCGGACAGGGTTGTGCGCGATGTAACTTGCTGTACATTGGAGGCCTGGGGAAACTAATAGTCATCGATGTGCGGCGGGTCTTCTTTCCTGACTCTTTCCGGAGATAGACGCGGAGGATCATGCTTGTTCCCTTGGTTTTTTGTCCTTCTTGATGCTCTAAGAGCCTCCGATGCTAGCAATATGTTTCAATCATTTCATCGTGTCAGCTCGCCGACTTTCCTAGATTGACCAAATGTGATAAATCAAACACAAATTATATTAGTCAGTAATGCTTGCTAGTTAGCTACCATTCCCCTTCGTTATTTGAAATTTTTATAGCTCAGCCTTTAGTAAAACGTGCTTCATAGAGTTCTTTCACTTTATATTGTTTAACAAACAAAAATTACACTTTCTAAAACCAGCAATGTAGAGTTTAAACCAAGTAAATAGACCATAACACGGTAAACGGCTTCTATAGCCCGGCAAGAGTAACATGCGTGTTTAATGGAATTTCCAGGGTGCATGCGAATAACAACTAACTTGGTGCTCTTAGATTACAAACTTTGTTAAAAAGAGGGGGAAATCTGCCCAGAGAAAATATGCACATCCTGCACCCAGAATCATGATAGAAAATCTTAAAAGCTTCAGCTGATAGAATCTAAGAGGTAATTCTTAATAGGCATCAAAAGATTAAAGGGAAAGTAATTATGCAGGAGCGGGAGGCTGCAGACCCATAGAGAAAAATGTTTAAGTCCAGTCATCAATTGGCAAAATGCAGGTGAGGTTCGCATAATGCATATGCACGGCATTGGATGAACGTGTATGGCCACTCAACCACAAACTTTTGAATCACATACCTTCTCACTCCTTCAACCCAAGTTGATATCCCGGTTCAATTGGCAGACGCCAGTTGATTGCCCACCAGGCAGCTGATAGTGTATTCGATAAAACGTACAGACTGGACCCCTTTATGGACATGGAAAGACGTGTCATTGAAGATCAAATAAGCAAAACCCCAACCAACTGGTAAGCCAGGTCAGAATGGTGGTGTCCTGAAACCTGATGTTAGAATGTCACAGTCAGAGCTGGAGTTGCATCGTTCTATGATGCTTCGAGAAGCAGAAGCAAAGAGCTTCTTCTCCCCAGCCGGCGGCAGCCGGGCTACAGCCCACCAGCTCAATGGAACCTGCACTTCTTCTCTCAGCTCATGAGCCCAGCTGGAGGGACGCCCAGGTTTGTTAGGATGCTAGGTCCTAAGTAGTAAAGTTCCATGTAAGAAGGCTGTCACAAGGAGTGCTTCAAGATCGTTGAGCCAATTCGCACTTTGCTTAGTTAGGCATGAAGCGTTTGAAAGGATACAACGAGAATTTCATGTCCGAGTCTCTTCGGCCTATATTCCAAACGAAATCCCCAGGGGAGCATTGAAAGCATCTTACTCTGCTTTGTCATATCGTGTTTTTGCGGGGCTAGACGTCAGGTTTCAACTTTGCGGCGTTGAGCACTCTGCCATAATCTCACGTCCCAAAACTGTTCTGAGGGGGATGACGTACCGCAAAAAGAGATATAAATTGATGATCTGTCCAAATTCACGTAACAAAGTGAGTGAGAGAAAGCATGCTGTAATGGCTGAGAAACAGGTCTATTCTAAGGGATACCTTAAACTGACCTTCTGTTTCTTGAATTAAGAACACACCCTCTATCGCTGCCAAAGATAATGCCCATGCATCTGCCGAATCGAGATGAATCTACCGTGCGGATATGCAGCAGACGAGCAACTATGAACACTGCCCGAGGCCAATAGCCGTGGTTTGTTTTTTGATAGTGTTGAACTTGCACGAAGGGGTGGGCGGGGGGTTGCTCTATTAGGGCTCTGCCCTAGCTAGCCCTAATTTAATCATTTAATCAAAGTCTGTCGGCCTCAGATCATCATCCCGCATTTCTCCAACCGAAATTCTGTCGCTCCACTAACTTTGGCGGTAAGGAGAGGTCCTTTGAGATAATGTGCCTCCGGGGTTTATTAGCATTCCTAGCCCAAAGGCTATTCCGGGCCCCTTTTTGTGCCGAAGGCCGCGGCATGAGATCAAGGGGACCAAGACCAACAACCCAACCAACCGCCTTGGTGGTGGAGGCCAACACCCGAAAGTTTTGATATCTCCGCATTCCTTTCAATTTGATTCTATCCGGTTTCATACTTGATGATAATGCTAGCTTGCTCTCACCGTTTATTAACATTCAATTCCTCATGCACGCCTTTTTTTTAAACGTTGAGCCAGGTGGATTTCGTCTTGTGCCGATTCGATCGTCGCGGTAAATAGGGGGGGACATTCACCACGTGAAAGTCGGCCGTTGGCGGATATAGTTTTTAATTAAGCGGTATCGTTTATCCTTTTGGATCGTAAAAAGAGGCGACATGCAGGAATCGGGATTCAAGGCCACGCCTGCGGAGGAAAGTAGGAATGACCAACAGAAGGAGGATCCAATTACGATCGCTGAATTGGCCGCTCTGGCACAGAAAAAGCTCCCTAAACAAGTATGGGACTATTATGCTTCCGGAGCGGATGAAGAGAGTGCATTAAGGAGGAACAGAAGTGCATTTGACAGGTTCGGATAATTTTTCGTTAATGTTCATATTCATTTGAGAAGTTGGAGTGGAATTACACTACCGAGCCCTATATCCGAATCTTTACTGAGCGTTTTTTACAGATTGCTCTTACGGTCCAGGGTGTTTCGAGATGTCTCTCATGTTGATACTAGTACTACCATATTTGGCAAAAAGTATCCAATCCCGATTGGAATTTCACCTAGTGCAATGCAACGACTTGTGGGAGGCAATGGAGAGATTGATATGGCCAGAGCAGCAGCTAATCGGGGAACCACCATGATCCTATCATCACATACAACATGCACATTAGAAGATGTCATTCAGGCGCCAAGTGGATACAACCCAGTGAATTTCTGGTTCCAGCTCTATATCTCGCAGAATCGAGAGCGATGTGCAGAGGTGATAGCGAGGGCCCAAGGCAAGTTCCTTCCGCAAACAAGGCAATTGAAATCTAGGCGCTTTCCAATTTGCCAATTTGGGAGTGAATTAACCTTCCTCTTTTTGAAATATAAAGTTACTGCTGATCTAATTTATCGTAGCGGCCGGGTACAAAGCCATAGTTCTAACCGTCGACACTCCTGTCCTGGGTAACCGCATTAATGAACGAAAAACACCGTTGGTTCTACCTCCTCATCTTTCGCTCGCAAATCTCCACCAAAAGACAAACAATTCCACCAGAAACGTGAAGCCTCTGAAAGCAAAACCGACGATGAACCGTATACTCCTCGAGGCGCGTACTGCTCAAGAAGCCGCTGAAACCACCCGTGGAAACCACGACACCCTCAATGATGCATCGCTCACCTGGTCCGATACCATGTCTTGGTTACGCTCAAAAACGAATCTAAAAATAATCCTGAAAGGCATAATGACCGCAGAAGATGCGTTATTGGCCATTGAACATGGCGCTGACGCCATAATTGTATCCAATCATGGAGGCCGCCAATTGGACTCTGTCCCTTCCACTATCGAAGTGCTCCCTGAGATTGTCAGTGCAGTTCGTGGTAGGGTTCCCGTCATTATTGATAGCGGCATTACGAGGGGAAGTGATGTATTTAAAGCATTGGCTCTGGGCGCAGATTTCACGCTTGTGGGCCGTTCGGCGCTGTGGGGGCTCAGTTATCGCGGACAGGAGGGGGTGGAGAGAGTGTTAGATATTCTTGAGCGGGAGCTTTCGAGGACCATGGCGTTGGTTGGCGCAGGGAGCATCGGAGAGATTGGAAAGGAGATGCTGGGGGTTGCAAAGATGGACGGCTTTGGTATTTCACGGCTGTAGATGGGATTTGTCCTATAGTAAAGGGTAGCGCTCTAGACTGGAGGGAAAGTTTGGGAATAAGATAGAATTGAGAAACAAGTGAAATCAATCCATCGATTGAGTTTCTTATTTATTGTAGCCCCTTTTGGATCTAACAACTGTGACTCGGGCTCCCTCATGTGGTTAACCTTGCTAAATAAGGGGCAAAGACCCCCTAAAGTCAACATATGAGTTAACGAGTTAAGCATTACCCAGGCATTTTGAACAAGTCATTCCACACCCCGGAGGCCACCGCCAATAGTACACAAACTTGCTACTGGCAACGAATCTCTCAATTTCTCCATGATCAAAAAATTGGCCAGGTGCAGGAATCACCAGAAGGTATAAATGGCAGCAAAATTCATCTTTCAGAATCTTTCCCACAACGTAAAACCTAAACTCGTACCCGTTTCTCCATGACAATAAAATTAGAATCACAATCAGCATAGTATTAACTCATCTCAATCTTTGGTTTTGGACCGCTTGATATCTGCATCACACGAAAACTGGTTGCAAGGTCGTACAATTTTACTGGACCATGCCACTAAACAAGCTTTTTCGCCGAGAAGCGGGAGGAATGCTTAAATTCCTCAAGGCATATATGCATCTGCAAGACAGAGGTTCACCAGTTTCAAAAGAATGAATGCAAACTTCATTATTGCGCCTATCTGCGAGTCAATTCGCGACACCGGTCTCTGCACCATGACGTCCAAATCCAGTTTTATTGAGAGTTTTGTTCAGTCACAACGATGCCGACATCACTGTCTAACAGTCGCACAACGACACATTGAAAGCTTACTTCCAGCCACCAACAAACTCCTCCCTCAGGCAGCGATCCCGCGCATGCTTGTGCTTCAGGCAGAGCCAATTAGTAGCTCCGAGTAAATTATGACGTGACAATAGTAACATTTGACTCGGAAAAGCGGCATCCAAAGATTCTTTGAATTCACCATTTCTATAAATAATTTTGTGTGGCTCTTTTCGTGATAGTAGATGAAACCGTCGGTAAGCAAGTGGGCGGTATTTTATAAATTCGCTCGCCACAATATTTAACCATCCCAGTGTTTTCCCGAAAACCACCAACTGCTACTGTAGTTGATGATTCCTTCAACGGTGCTATTTTGTTATGCAATGAGGGGTGGGAGGTGGATGTACCATTGTCATTGCGAGAGCCTCCCTGTTGAGGTGCAACTAACGAGTAGGATTCCTAAACACGATAATATACGATTCGCAAGATGCATTACAAACGTACAATCATAACGCGTTGAGCACGGGTGCATTTATGCTGCAGAAGAAGTGATGACTGCAGGATGGCAGTGAGCTTGACCGCGAATCCTACATAACTTTCCAATGCGTACACCTGCCATCGCCCACCAGGGGTGCGAGTGCTGAACCAGCCCGACTTTTCCAGACTCTATCAACCTGGGTCACAGCCCCAAACTGCGTTCGTTTTTCCTGTTACCCCAAGGGCTGCAATTACACTTGTCCACCTCTCGATTGCGAAGGGCTTTTCGGAAATGATTTCCGCCGGCCACACCTGGCCTGGCTCTCTGCGCTGTGCGCTGTTTCAGTCATACATGTACATAACTCTTTCATCTATGGTGACCCGCCCGGTATGAGTGGAATTTTGTGAGATTGAGGTGTTTTCGAGGACATTAGTCCCGGATGTGCGGTCAAGGACAATCTCAGCCTGCGATTGCTGAAACTGATTATCTCTCTCGGGGGATGCATCGAATCACTAGTGCATGGTGTGAAGAACAGAGCCTTATGTGGCAAAACACAATGGTGATTTACGGAACTCTTTTATCAGCTTTGCTACAGGAGACGGCTCCTTTATAAAGCTCATGCTCACACCACCGACGTGAAAGTCTTTTTTTCCTTTTTAGCAATCTCCATGAATTCAATATCACAATGGCGTCAATTATCCAATTGGGGAGTTCTCCAATTAATTTCACGCAGAGGAAAAGTCTTGTTCCTCACATATCGCAACAGCCGGTGCACGTTGAAAATGGAGTGCCGCGAACACACTATATTCCCCTCCCGCCGCCGGCGAAGGAACCAACTGAGATCCTTGATATGGATAAGGTCAACTCCTGACAAACACGTCCCTAGAGATCCACGCCTTATTCGACTTACTGGTGTTCGCCCCTTCAATGTTGAACCGCCTTTAACTCCTCTATACGAGGAAGGTACCTTTTTTCCGATACCTTGACTAATATAATACTCTTTATTATTCCAAACTTCACTCATCATGAAAACATAGGGTTTCTTGCTTCTTCAGAACTCTTTTACGTGAGAAACCATGGATATGTTCCTGAGGTTCATCAGGATGACATTCCCGATTGAAAACTCAGCATTGAAGGGTGAAGTCCAATTTGATCGTACTGAACGAGTATATACATCACCTACTGACTAGTTACACATAGCCTAGTACAAAGTCCACTGGTAATGAATTTTACTCAAATTTTGACCGAATTTGAATAAATCACGGCACCATTACTCTGGTATGTGCCGGAAACAGGCGCAAGGAACAAAATCAGGTGAGAAAATCAAAAGGCTTTTCGTGGGGGGCTGCTGGGGTATCGACAGCCTTGTTTACAGGTCCATTGATGTCCTCCATTTTACGAAAGGCGAAGCTGCTTCAAGGTGCAAGATATGTGTGTATGGAGGGAGCCGATAAACTGGTAATGGTCCCCTCTATGTCACGCTTCATCCAGCAGACATTGACGATCCACCGATAGCCCAACGGATACTACGGTACATCTGTCAAATTAAATTGGGTGATGGACCCTAACAAGCGAATAATGCTGGCACATAAAATGAACGGCGAGCCACTTCGGCCAGACCATGGTCGGCCACTGCGAGCAATTGTTCCAGGGCAAATTGGTGGACGGAGTGTTAAATGGTTGACGAAGCTAATCATAACCGACATCCCAAGCGACAACTGGTATCATCTATACGATAATCGAGTTTTGCCGTGTGTTTTCCCTATAGGATCTCAACTTCCCATTTCCCTAGTTAACATTTGAAATATAGTACCATGATATCTCCGGAAATATCCACGAACGAGCCAAAATGGTGGCACGATGAGCGGTACGCAATATATGACCTTAACGTCAACTCCGCTGTCGTGTATCCCGAAAACGACGAGAAAATTCCAGTATCCAGCTTTTCAATGTATAACGTCAAGGGCTACGCTTATGGTGGAGGCGGCCGCAGGATTACAAGAGTCGAAATGTCCCTTGATAAGGGGGGAGTATGTAGTCTCCCTATATGCTGATGAATCCCTTCTAACGTTGCATCGCCACCCTAGCTTGGAGGTTGGCAAGCATAGAATACCCTGAGGACAAGTATGGTGAAGTTGACCTGTTCTTGTACGGCGGCAAAATCGAGATGTCATGGCAACCTGCTTTTGCTGGTGTTTTTGGTCCCGAACGATATCGACGACCGAATTGGAAAATAGTGACGCGATTCTGGTACGTGCAATGGATGAGGCATTGAATGTCCAGCCTCGCGATATGTACTGGTCTGCTCTTGGCATGATGAATAACCCTTGGTTCCGTGTTACTATCACCAAAACGGATGGCTACTTGAAGTTCGAGCACCCAACTCAACCAGGTTTGATTCCAGGTGGCTGGATGGAGCGCGTCAAGAAAAATGGCGGGGATTTGGCGAATGGAAATTGGGGAGCGGTGTTGGAAGGCAGTGAAAACACAGCAGCGATGGAAGCCCCTAAAATCAACCTGAAGAAGCCTGGCCTAGACATAACGATAAGTTTAGAGAGGTTTAAAAGTCATAAAACTGGGCCTCAGTCATGGTTTGCACTTGAGGGTGAGGTTTTTGATGGTACCGCCTTCTTGAATGAACATCCAGGAGGGGCACAGAGCATTTTTGTCTGCTGCTGGTCTTGACGTGACGGAGGAGTTCATGGCTATTCGTGAGACTCCTACGTTGACCAAACATAACTACTTCCCCGCTGACTGAATTCCAAATAGATAGTGACACCGCGAAGGGGATGATGAGGGATTATCACATAGGAAGCCTAGACATATCATCTCAAGAGGCTCTAAAGAATGGATACCGACGTAGAGTCGCTGTCACCCTCTCGTGACGTATCTCTTGATTCGAAACTCTGGGTACCATCATCCCTAAGCAGCAAAACAGTGATATTGCCAGACTCCCGCCTCTTTACCTTCGAGCTCTCCCATGATTCCCAATGCCTCGGTCTTCCCGTCGGAAAGTACGTCATGCTCAAAATTAACAACCCATCCACTGACGAGACCATAATCAGAGCCTACACCCCCGTATCCAAACAAACTACTATAGGCACCATAGACATCCTAGTGAAATTAGATGCTCCCACCCCTGATTACCCAAATGGTGGTAAAGTGACTATGGCAATGGACAAACTGCCACTAGGAGCCATGGTAAAGTTCAAAGGTCCCGTCGGAAAATTTGAGTACCTAAGGAAAGGTGCGGTGCTCCTAAACGGGCAAAAGCGTTACGTACAATCGTTCTATATGATTTGTGCTGGAAGCGGGATCACCCCTATTTTCCAAATACTCCACACTGTGATGGAGAACATAGAGGACCACACCTCATGCGTGGTCGTGGATGGCAATCGGACTGAAACTGATATACTCTGTCACGCTGAGCTAGATGAATTTGTGGCACGGGATTCCAGTCGGATTTAGGAAGATTTGCTCTTGGAGTTTGGTCCAGTAGGGAATAAGGGGGGTGTTAAAAGCCTTGTGCTTGTTTGCGGGCCTGAAGCGTTGGAAGTTGCCGTCAAAAAAGTACTCTTACGTATGGGCTGGGATAGGCTGATTTGGACTTGAGGCGACATAGTAGTGGCGTTCATAGAATTCATTCAGAGGTAACGGGATATATGGCTGCTGTAACGATTTATCGTTCATACATTCCGGTTCCATTTTTCGGGCACTTCACGATGCGGCTGTGGGAAGGTTGACTTTGGTTAATTTATCGGCATGTCCTTCGCTAAGAATTTCAATTGAAGAGAAAAAGAGCACTGTGCACTCAATAAAACCACAAACGTATAAAGAAGCTAGCGAAAATGGGGGATAAACATCCAAAGCCATAACAATATTGTAGAGTGGCACCTAATATGGACAGCATGTGCAATTCTATAAACTCTCCAACCAGGAAAATAGTAAATATATCTCTATCCTTTAGTTCCACCGCTCCTCACTTTTCTAAAACATGCAAATTCCCCGCGAGTCGCTTCTCGCAACCGCTTCAAAACCCCTCGCATCTCCCCTAGCTCAGCCTGTAGCCTAGCCCTGGCCTCGTTATTTGTTCGACGATCAAGCTCCAAGTATATCTGGCTCTGTATTTTTGACGCCTCTTCTGTCGCGTACTGTGAGAGCGTTTGTGCAATGAACTCCGTATCTAGGGTTGCTTGCATGAGAGCAGGGAGCGAATACTTAGGACGCTGTATGAAGGCGTTCAAAAGCGATGAGGAAATTTGTGTTAGGAGGTGGGAGAGTATTGCGTTTGTGAGGGACGATGCGGGTGTGCTCGGTGGACTTTGAGCTGGTGTTGGGAGAGTGGTGGACACTTCTGTATGCACCAGGACGAGGTTTAACATTGCTGTATATACATACGGGCGAACTTGATCTGGTCGACTCGTCAACGGAACCCAATCCGGAGCTGCGATCCCATCGAGGATAGTGGAATTTAACGTTGCGGTCATCGGTCGGGTGTATGATTGGAATAGGCGGGCATCAATTTGGCCAAGGACATCGCGGATTGTTTTAGACTCTTCGGTTAATTTAACGGAGAATGCAACTTCGAAATTGGACACCAATAGAGGGACGTAGTCAGCGCGGAGAGCTTTGAGGTTGGAGAGCGTGAGGAGCATGCGAACATTCTGAGAAAAGAGCAGTGAGTAAGATAATCAAATATGGCCGCTATTTGAAGTACAAAGGACTAACCCTATTTTTAGAATCAATGCCGCCTGAAGGGGGGATAGATGACGAGATATCCAATCCACCAATGCGAACGACGGGACCGACAAGAATCCATTCATTTTCTCCTTCAATCGTAACTGGATGCTCCGCATTTTCAACAAGCCCGCTTAATGCCTTATACACGCTCGTTACAAACTGGGACCGGACCATTTGAAGGAGTTTCGCGGGTGGGGGCGTGACAACATCGACGACCCCAGGTTTCGTCATAGCCTCAGATATATACAATATCTTTTGCATTCCGGAAAGAACTGCGCTTTCGAATGCTACGAAAAGTCCGGGCATCTTAGTCATGTCCTTACGTTCAAAGTCTCTAGTCCAATCCTCTAGATATTTCACGCTCTCAGCATCTTTATTCCAAGCTGCGCATATAGCACGGACCGATCGTTCTCGTGTACCGCTAACAAGAAGCTTCAGTTTATCGTAGGTACTACTACCGCTTGATATGGGGCTCATTGCAGCTATCTGGCTAGCCGCTGTTCCGATTAAGAGTAGGAATTCGCTGAGATAGTGGACACCACTAAGAGAGTTCGCATATGGAGGCCAGAAGGCGAAATCCTCCCATGCTTCTCCTCTCCTAGGAGAAGGCGGGGGAATGTCCTTAGGATCTATTCTGAAACGAGAGTCGGTAGGGGTCAAGCCAGTTAAGGGGGTGTTGGGAGTTGTCGGGACAGGTGAAAGTAGCAGAGACACATCCTCGATAGGCGGATCGGCAAATATCGATATGGCGTTTTCACGGATTAGATTTACAAGTTCAACCACACCATCTTTCAGATCACTTACTCCTCCCGAAGACAGTCGATGATGTTTTCGGCTTTCACCCTCGAACCCTGCTGGAAGGAGCTTTTGCTTGCTGCCATCGATGAAAGACTGGGTAGTGTCCCAAAACTCGATGACCTCTCCAAGGATGCCGCCGTCAACTGATAATAGTTTTTTCAGATATGTGTGCACACATTCCCATAGTTCGATAACGGGCTCAGTATCGAGTGCATCTGTGCCGTTTGTCACACCATCTCGGCTAGAGATGTGAATATACGGCACAACAGCTTGTGGCGTTGGTTTCTCCCTGTTGGCTAGACATCGCCGAAGAATTTCAATTTCGACTTTCGACCGCTCACAGAACGCAATAATTTTGGTTTTCAAATAGTCATAACGTCCGAGGAGCCAAACCCAGACCGGGTTATCGTCAACGCCGAGTTCAAGTAGTGTTGCAATTAGTTCCATGTGCTCTTCGATGGGACCATTGACGCTCATCGTAGGGATATTTGCCTGAACAGTGCTCAAACGTCGCCACAAGTCCCGCTTGAAAACTTGTATTTGCTTTTCAACATCCATCCACATTCTTCCCGTAACAAGGATTAGGTGAACTTGTTCGTCGGTTAAAGGGCGCTGCGTTGTTGTAGCCCGATCAGCAATGAGTCTTGCGTCTATCGCATATCTCCTAGCACGCGTATATTGGTCGACAACTGCTTCGTAATCACGCTGTTTGATCGATCGCGCGAGATTAGAACCAATATCATATATCTCTCGGTGTTTTGCCATAGCTTCAATAACGGCTTTCAAACCCTCTTCTCGCTGTCGACCCCCAAGTGCTGCACCCCACACTTCTTCCGCTTTCCCTGAAGCTTCCACTAAAGGCACACGTATGCCCTTAACACCATATTCACTTTCTTTTGTAAGTGAGTTTTTCTGTGGAACTGTGCGTTCAAAGCTCCCAGAAGCGGCTGCGGCTCCCGTGCTGTATCTTTTGATGTGAGAAATTCTTCCTTGTGGTAGGGCATCTAGTTGCGTGCCTTGGTTTCGCATTTCCGTATATACGTTGTCTATAGTTGCCTTTGCTCGGACAAAGCGCTCAAAATTTGATTCAACTAAAACCTTCAAAGATGCTGATTTTTTGTCGATCGATTTAGATAAAAAATCCAAACCTTCAAGAAGCGATTGGATAGAATCAGAGGCGTGCGTTTGGGAAAGGAAGAGTGCAGGCGAGAAGGTTGTTGACGATAGCAGGTACCGGTTTCGAATGCGGGCGTCATCGTCGGCGATGCCGCGTTGTTTCAACATCCTGACAACACTCTCGGAAGATCCCAAAGGGTCTGGTTCGTCCTTTTGAACCAAGTTATCCCTTCCATCTCCAGTCCGTTGAGATCCCGGCACTATGCTCCTACGTTCGCTCTCACCTCTTTGGAGGGCAGCATATCTCGATTTTCGCCGTTGGGAGGTAGAGGACGCTGGGTCAGAGGACAGAGGTTCTTCACCGTCTGAATCATAATTTTCATTGAGCTCTGCTGGCCATTCTTCAGGGTAAAGTGATGGGATATTATAATAATGGGTAACGTCTGCGTCGTAGGAAGCCATAATTGATTGGGGTTGGGCAGTCCAGAGAAACCGGCCCAGTAAAAATCAGAAGCAAGAGAAGGCGCGCAAGAGACACCGTAAATAATGGCACTTTCTAAGTAGCCATAAAGTTTTCGCCAATCATCAGCACGCTCGACACCTTTCCTAAATCCCCATCATCGTTGGCGCAATTGCTATGGATATCATGATGTTGTCTGGAGCGACGAATGCGGCGGAGCTGAGCAAACAGAGCAAACACCCGCGCCGGCTTATCTAATCTGGAAAAATGGGTTAAACTATTGCTGGTGGGGCCGTGGCGGGTGCGCTGGGATAGTGTCAGATCCCATAACAAAGACCAACTCTCTCTTCACTTCTTTCTCTCCAACACTGCAACTCATTTTTACCTCAAACGGCCTCAATTGCTTTTTGTGACCTAAACTTTTATTTTCCGCCAGCCTCCGTATACATTCGCCACAATGATTTCCCTGCACACGTTTGCTCCCGCACGGCACTTCCTCCGAACGCCGATCGCCCAATTGGTCCGCAAATCTCCGCTCAATGTGGGTGAATTATCTCTTCAGCCGCAAGTCCGCACCCTACGGCACCGCGATAGGGGATAATTAGGCTTACTTCTGCATATAATATAGGTTCGATGCTATGCTGTGGCTGCTGCGGACAAAGTAGCCAAATTTCCAGGAACCAAAGGCCCTGACGTATGCTATTCTTCTTCTCTCAGCTGAAACAACGATTGCTTTTGTGAATTGGAAGCTGAGAACTCTCTTCTGCTTAGGGAAAATACACAGTCACATTGATCGAGGGTGATGGGATCGGGCCAGAGATCTCAGAATCAGTGAAAGATATTTTCGCCGCTGCACAGGTAAAGCAAAATGCACCAGCTTCCTTGCTTGCCGTTTGGTTTATCTTGGTTCTAGTGCGAGACTTATTGAATCAACTAGGTACCGATAAAATGGGAACCGGTTGACGTTACCCCGATTCTCAAGGATGGGAAGACTGCTATTCCAGATGAAGCTATCAACAGCGTGAAGAAAAATTTCGTCGCCCTAAAGGGACCACTTGCCGTAAGTTCTGTTCTTGTTAAAATGCCATTGATAGCTAGGGTAGTGGTTAAAAGGATAGACAGACACCCGTCGGAAAAGGCCATGTTTCCCTCAACCTTACCCTTCGCCGTACATTCAATCTTTTCGCGAACGTCCGACCTGGCCGGTCGATTGCTGGTTACAAAACCCCATACGATAACGTGGAAACTATCCTCATCCGCGAGAACACCGAGGGCGAATACTCCGGAATTGAGCATGTTGTGGTAGATGGCGTTGTGCAGAGCATTAAGCTCATTACTCGGGAAGCATCCGAACGTGTTCTTCGTTTTGCCTTCCAATATGCCCAGGAGGTAGGCAGGAAGAAGGTCCGCGTCGTGCATAAAGCCACCATCATGAAAATGTCCGACGGTCTCTTCCTGCGCACTGCGAGAGATGTTGCCAAGGATTTCCCCGATATTGAGTTCGACGCCGAGCTCCTGGACAATACCTGCTTGAAAATTGTTACCGATCCCGTTCCTTACAACGACAAAGTCCTGGTCATGCCCAACCTTTACGGTGATATTCTATCTGACATGTGTGCTGGTTTGATTGGCGGCCTGGGTCTCACCCCGTCCGGTAACATTGGAGACGAATGCTCTATCTTCGAAGCTGTCCACGGATCCGCCCCTGACATTGCTGGTCAACAGAAGGCGAACCCAACAGCCTTGCTCTTGAGCAGCATCATGATGTTGCAGCATATGGGACTGAATCAGCATGCCGATAAGATCCAAAACGCTATATTCGCGACTCTCGCGGAAGGAAAGGTAAAGAAACATCTTTGAACACTACATACTCATCAGTGCTCAGCTAACCACATTCTTAGTCACTCACTGGTGATCTTGGTGGCAATGCCAAAACCAACGAATACGCAAGTGCCATCATCTCTAAACTGTAATATATATTACTTTATATCACCCTACACTCTCCTATCAACGATTTCCCCGAATGTTTCACGCAACCAATCCTTTCCGGTTCTCCATTAGATAGAGATGGCCTGTGATGTACATATCCTGAGCTCAGTGAGCTGATGTTTCCTATTGTTTTCTTGTTTACCATTATGAGAGTTAGCACAGTTTACTCCTTTACTCATTTCCTTAATTGCTACGCGTTATTGTATAAAAAAATAAGCTGCTCGATGTAATTCTAAGTAGGTAGCTTCCAGCGGTTACCTGTTAAGGTTGATCCTCCTATTGCATTTGGATGTATAAAAATTAAATGTGGAAGACATTGGACTCTAGCTGTGTTCTACTTACATGCAAACTCGTACAATGTTCACCTGTTGATCATAACATGCAAACTTCCAAAAAAAAATTTATTACCGTCGCCTGCCGCGTTTAGGCGCACCCCTGGCCGGCTTTTTCGTCTTTCCTCGCGTCGCTTGAGTCCGAGTTGGCCTTGCCCGAACTGAGTCCGGCGCTTGCGGGTCGGTGTCTTCCCCTTCACCAGTCTCCGTCCCCTCTTCATCTCCTTCCTCTCCTTCGCCATCTTCTGCTGTGTCTTCTTTGGCCGGACTAGCCTTGCTATTCTGGCGTCCTTTTCCATTATCAGTTTCAGCATGTAACCGTGACGATCGCGTTCCTCGAGTGGTCGCACGTGTGCTACGGTTAGTTCGCCGGCCACGGGAAGGTGCGGGCGAAGAGCTAGGCTCTAGCAGTTTATTTTCTTTAGTTTTTTTTTTGCTCTCCATCATTCAACATGTATTATCCGATAAAGCGGTCGGGATCACCCACCATCTGTGTCCGCAATTGTACTAGCCCTTACTGACCCTCCAGCAAGGCTCATAGGAGGAGATGATGACCCTTCTGGAGCAAGTCTCCGCTCAAACATCATTACACCGTATTCATCATAGGGTAGCTGGAATGGACAGTAAGACTCCTGCGCTGGTTCTGAATCGCCGTATCCATCTGTAGCAAACGAGCCTTCCTGAATAGAGAATTGTGTTAGCAACGTCATTGCCTATATTCTTCAACAACAACAACGAGGATGTGTGATTCGGTCACTAACTCGCTCATCGAGTCCTGCAAGATTGTATAGAGTTCCTAGCTTTTTCCAAATCCCAGGTATTCGAGTATGTTTATCGTTTGGTGCTACATAACCCTGACTTATCATATGTTCCGAGATAGCCAGCATGCGAAAGTGCTTGTGCATTCCTAACAATGTTAAATTGGTTATTTAACTTGCGCTCTTTGTCTGCATTCTGTGAAAGCCGTCCACATACCGACAGGTTTCCATCGTATGATACCTTTAAGCAAGGATGTTTCTTGCTCCTCCGTCCATGGGTCTGTAATAATAGAATCCCTTTCGGACTCAAGCTTAGACGCAGTGTCCGGTTGGGCGGGAGTGCTAGATTCATGCTGGAGAACCTCTGATTGTGGAGTTGAATCTCGCTGTGAGGAGAGCCGCAATTTCTTTCTGGGTGGCATTGTAAGGGATATATATAAGTTGTATGGACTGTAGTAGAATGTTAGTTATTATGGAGGTAGGGAGAAATAAGAGATAGATATGAGAGTCACTAACCGTGTCGGGAAGTGTTATTCGCCGAAACTGCCAGCTTGAGCTTCAAGGGGAAGGTTGAAATAACGCCGGCAACTAAGCAGTGGTCCGTGCATGTGGCTATTGCACACTAGTCCTATTCTGTACTAAGGTATTACAAGTCCTGTTTATCTCCCAAAACGCGTCAGAACGATTTCAGCTCGCGAAATAGCATATTGAATGGGACTTGTATGTGGCAATGGACCTACGAAAAGATGTGGATGACCCGTTTGCGCTTGCCGTTGGCAAGCTCTGGGAACCTTCCTATTTTCATCTCCACGAGCTGCAACCGCTAGACTCCCTCCCTTGGGATGATGACCTTCCAGGTACACCTGTCCATGCTTTCGAATTATTTCTTCGTTCGCAGAAGCTAACTTCTATCCCTAGAGCTTGCCCAGGGCGATTTTCAAGGTCCCTTAGACCTCTTTACGAGAGAAGATTCCAACATATATGAATTGAATCTATTTGGTACAACCGCGCTTGACTCGGCTGGCGCAGATACCCCCTTATCCCTCAGCACGAATCAAACGGATGTGGACCCCAAGGAAACGGATGATGAAACGGATGAAACGGATGAAACGGATGAAATAACGGAAATATGGGCATCGGATGCAATTTTAAACCCTACTAGAGGGAGATCCTTGAGGTCGTGGGATATATTTCCAGACCATCCCGTTCACTGGGCCAACCCTCTTTACCTAAGTGAAGCTGGTCCACGCGGATTTGATGCTGCATTAGGTTATCAGGCAACGAAATCAGGTCTTGAGGATTCGGGTCGAGTAGCGCGGGCAGATATATTCGTCGCGTCGCTATTTCGACTAGGCCTCGGATGGAATTCAATTTTTTTCCGATTCAACGAACAGAACCGAGTTTTCGAAAAGCATATCGGGGATGCCCGCCTTTCCGGAATCAGCCTGACGGCAGTGGATGGCTTGATCGAGGAATTTTTACAATGTGGAACACAGGTGCGCAAGGTAAGAGGATTCATTCTTGCAACGCCTACTCGAACGGATCTGCCGACCCCGTTGTCTACCTTGGCTTGCGCTGCGTCGGCCCTACTACATAGTTTTGAGGAACATATCTACGAGCGTTTTAAGGCGGATTTGCCGTTGCTGAAAACTCAGATGTTGTTCAGACGCCCTGCCTGTCTCCTCAAGGTCCTCGTCGACATAATTGGAAATGTGGAAAATGCGACAACGGATGGTGCTGTTATATCCTCGGTCTTTACAAAATGCGATTATTATTCCCATGAATTTGTCTGGCTATCTGGCGTGCTTCGTGAACTGATGGCCCTGGTGGCTGGATCGTGGCTTTCTTCGGTTGAGTCTTGGATCGGACTCAGGCCTGAACCGCAAACCTTGCTAGAAGTCAATCGAAATAAGAAAGGTTTCATAAATACTAACGAAGTTCACTGTCAAAATTGCGAAAGAATCGAAGCTAGGCTAGTGGAGTACAGTTTTCGCTCAGAAGCTATGCCTGTCTTCGTTCCCGCAGGCTATGCGGAAACGATATTCGAAAGCGGCAAAAGCTTAAAGCTACTCAAAGAGTTCCATCCCAATCATCCACTTTCTGTAAAAAGTGGTACGAGTCGGTCAATGAATTTAGCCCTCGAGTGTGCTTTTACCTGGAAGGATATTTACAAAATTCAACAGAAAGCCAACAATTATGAGGCGCAACTTCGAGCTGAGATACTTCGCTACGACGAAGTACACCTCCAAAAATGTAGTACGTTAGCACCTGAGGACAAGATCGCTGATACCCCAGTTCATGAAGGCCATGACCCAATCGACGGCGTTTTTTCACTTTTCGATCTTGACAGCAAGAAAGATGATACCGAATTATTAGCCAGCCATTCTTCAATGTCTTCCGATAGACTACACGTTCTCCTCTCCGAGAGCAACTGTTTTACCACGGACGAGGTTCCGAGAAACGCGTCTCTTTTCGGTCCACCTTTAGATGCGTCTGTTTACCTCTCATTCGCCCCGGTTATTTCGGCCCAAATAAGATTAATCAACTTCTCCTGCCTCCACCTTCTTTTCAAAGGGCATAAAATCAAAGAGCACCTGCAGCTACAATGGCGGTTTCAATTATTAGGCGATGGTGTCTTTTCATCACGTTTATCTCATGTCCTATTTGACCCTGAAATGCACAGTGGAGAACGGAAAGCTGGCGTTGCTCGTGGGGGAAGCTCTACTGGCCTTCGCCTGGGCAATCGTGATACCTGGCCACCAGCAAGCTCTGAGCTTCGCCTGGTGCTAATGGGGTTGCTCTCTGAGAGTTATCACGGCGACAAAAATTACTTTGGGCAAAACAACGGAAATCAAGCTAGGAACAAAGAACTACCCGGCGGCCTTAGCTTTGCAATCCGTGAGCTAACAGGTGAAGAACTTCTAAAATGTAAAAACCCCAACTCCATCGAGGCTCTGGATTTCCTCCGTCTTCAATACCACCCGCCTTCGGTCCTCGAAGCCATAATCACTCCCAGAAGTTTACGCAGATACGATACCATCTTCAAGCGCCTTCTAAGGCAGATACGAATGCTTTCAATTGCACGTGGCCTTATCCGTGACTCCACAGATCGATCGAATACCGCGGACATGAGCCGAACAATCACCCAAAAATTCCGCATCGAAGCGCACCACTTCGTGCAAACAGTGAGCGACTATTCCTTCCACATTGCTGTTGGAGATACATGGAGCAAGTTCGAGAGAATCCTTGTCAAGATCGAGAAGTGCATTGATAAAGGAGATATCGATGGTACCATTGACAACGCCAAAAGCCTACACCGTCTCCGAGAGTATCATGAAAATGTCCTAGATCAGATCCTGTTCGCTTTATTCGTGAGCAAGAAACACTCACAGGCAAGAAAATTGATAGACGATATCTTCGGCACGATTCTCACCTTCTCCTCTTTATCTAAAGCGGCCGCCACAGACACATGGGTGCAGCTGGATGGGAAGCCCCCTTACGATCGGATTGTTCGTCAACTTTTTTCCGTGTTTAGGAAACAGGTTTCAGGCTTTGTAAGGTTTTTAAGGGCACTGGATGGTGCCAAGGCCATGAGATCGAAGTGGAAACATCAGGATCTTGCCGCGTGGGGGATTGATGACCGCGCAGGTGTTGACACAGATAGTATCTTCGAACATCTCCTTTTACGACTGGACATGAATGGATTTTATTAGTCTATGTATTGTATGTGAAATATGAATTGATGATATCCCTCATATTACCGAGCAATAAATCTAGATAATTTTAGAAAACAGTTGAGTTATCCAATAATTTTTATTTTGCCTTCTTCTCAACCCTGGCCTACACGTTGTCATCGATCGAAGCAACGGGAGCAATACGTACAAAAAATCTCCCGCAAGCTGATGAATATAGAGCATGAAGAAAGACGTAAGAAGCCGGAATCCTATGCACACTTGTATGATGTGGATGTAGGGCTTTCGGTAACCTCAATTCCCAGCCATTTGAAGCCGGTTTCGTAGACCCCCGGCGTTTTGCATCTTCTACGTCTCCCACGCGTCTAAGCAACTCGATTCTAGTTTCACGAGTGTCGATCATGGAGATAGATTTGCATCAAGGACACAAAGTTTCCCAATATCTCCCATGAAGACTGCATCGTCCAGTGATCCTGCATGTCTCCACGGGATACCTCCCGCTAGAACCATTGTCGTTGTAAATGCGCACTAGGTGGAGATCCCTGAGTAGCCAAAGGCAAATAAACATTTTCTTTGTACATTTGTAGGGTATAGTCGTATAATTTGCCGTTTTTTTGGACCACCGTTTCAAAGTTATCCGGGACATTCAAAAAATCTCACTCGAACAGGCTGAATTTCGAACGAAAAACGTCAGCCTAGGATATCGGATATCCCATTATGTCATCCGCTATATTATACTAGCGGCAGAATTTCGCCGTCTCTAGGACGGACTCTTCAACCATCCTTTTAACCCTATCCAGTAACACGGTGCTTTCTCGTCCAAGTCTGCGTCTCCCAAACTGATCTGGTCTTCTCGCCCGGGTCATAGCCTCTCGATCCCGTTGCTTAGCTTCTCTTATCCTTTGCTTCTTCTTAATTTCCTCCTGTCTCCTTCTTGCTATTTCTACCTCTTTGGTAAACGGTGACGGCTTTGGAGGGCGCTTGCCGTAATTCTGCGGGTCTCTTGGCAGACGATCCGTACTTGACGCAGGCGGTTGTTCTGCCTGGGGAGCATCAAGCATAGCTTGTCTATCCGGATGCAACTCTAAACTCGCTGCCTCTGGTTTTGTCGCATCTCCATCAATTTCCAATGTTGATTCCTGGGTATAACTAGACTTTGCATTTCCCTTTGCGAGTTCCTCTGCTTTAACTTTGGCGTAGGATTTCTTGACCTTGGCTTTATGGATTAGATCGCCTTTGATTTTTTGCACTATACACAGCAAAAGAAAAAGAACGTGGTTAGTTGTGAGCATTTAGATCAAGCGCAGGATAACAGCAAAAGATTCGGCTCGTACCCTTTCGTCGATATGTGCCGTCAGGAAGATTTGCTGGACCAACTGAAAACCCCTTCTTCTTCCTCTTAGCGACATTAGCATCGACGCTGGTACCATCCTCCCGAGGTCTCTTAGCAGCCATTTTAACTTTTGCAAAGTTTCAATCGCGGCCTGGCATATGAACAACAGAGAATAAATGGCGTTGTGGATGAAACTGCTAAGTCCAGAAACTGTGCAAGAGTAAAGTTTTAATGTCCACAGGCCACTGTCATACCATAGGCCATACTCATAGACAATCGTAGCGCGACCAAGGTAAATATCCCAAAGCGCCAACCAGTCGTAAGTTAGTTACTAGGTGAGATGAATGTGGGAAAGGTTGACCTCCATTCCATTACTATCTAGGGGGCGCTAGCTAAGATATTGTTGGGCGGCGTACGCGTTGCCTGTTAGAGTTACTACCCGTGGACACTAGCCCTAACCCACGTGACCCACACATATATCATGGATCCATGGATATCGCTGGATAGGTAGAGAGATATGTAATACTCACTACAATCAAAACCTCCAGGAAGGAGGATAATTTGTAATATTTAATATAGAAGGGCTTCGGCCGACTAGACTCCGTCAGGCGGTAGACTAGCTACCGCGCTGGCGCGCCTGATACCCCTAGGGAGGTTGTGTGGTCGGGGCGGTCTGATTAGTCAGCCACTTACGGCCTCCAGGCGTTAGTTAAATACTTCATCATCATCATCAGCTGGCCAAAGGATGCCAGATGGCCATGCATAGTGCTGCTATTCTGACAAGAGAAAACA
>JAFEJD010004572.1:6273-20523 GCA_018296065.1 Blastomyces percursus
AAAAAAAAAAAAAAAACATACATGAATACCCTGGAACCACGACGCGACATGGGGAATAAACGCAACCTCAACACCAAGCTGCGTGCTGATCTCCCGCTCGTGGATGTGATCGGTCAAACTGTAAGGGATGAGGTTGTTGGTGAGGTGCTCAACATCATTTTTCGGACTGGGCTTCGTTCCCGCCCCCGAATACCCAGACACACCGAAAACAGTGGGTCGCCCATCAAGGTGCGGAACAAGGGGCGCAATGCCTACTTGAGCAGCCGTGGCGTAGCAACCTGGGTTTGAAATGCGGAGTGCCTGAGCGATGGAGGCACGGCTAACCAGCTCGGGCAGGCCGTAGGTCCAGCTGCTGTCAAACCGGTAATCAGCGCTGAGGTCCACGATGACGGCTTTTTCCTTATCGACTTGGTCGATGGCGTCGACGAACGGTTTGCAGACGCCGTTGGGTAGCGCCATAACCCAGCAGTCGACGTCTCCATTGTCGGCCATACGCCGTACGTCGTCGGCGCTAAGGTTCTCGTAAATGATTTTTCGTTTGTTGTAGCCTTGCAGCTCTTGGCCAGCGAGTTCGCGTGAAGAGACGTGTCGGAGATCCATGTGTGGGTGCTCATTCATTAGATTGATGAGAGCGCGTCCCGTATATCCCCGCGCGCCGATAAGGGCTACTCTGGAGGGCTTGGTATTCGACACATTTTTCTGGCCAAGAGGAGGGTTTGGGTTGGTGGTGGTATATGATCGAGAAGACTGGTAGTTACCAACGCCAAATGGTCGTTGTCTTTGCGCACGGAGAATGCTCGAAGTGGTCGAGGTTGAGAATGTGCGTTTCTGTTGGCTTGCTAGTCCAGGGGCGACGGCCTGTCCGGACGCAGCCTGTGCAGCCTGTTGGAACTTGGACTCCAGAGCATTACCGCCAAGCATGTCGCTGCCATGTTTGCTGAATTCCGCGATGAGCTCTTTGATTTCGTCACCGTTTTCAATACCGCTCCAGAAGAGCACTTGACCACCGCGGCTCAAACTCCCTTGGGCTTTGTCAAAGAACCATGTTAGGTTTTCATCATTCTCATTAACGGTCCAGACGAGCTTGGGGAAGTCTTTCTGGATACTGGCAAAAACATTGTCCGCAACCTGCTTCAGCCATCCAGCCTTGGTAATGCTAAGAGTCGTCAATTGAGCAAGAGACGAGCCAGGCTTTGGAGGCAAAACCACAGCTAACGCCTCCATGGGCTCGTCCAGGTAGGCCTTGAACTCGCTATTTTTCAATGATTCCACATATCTATCAACGGTGGCTTTGGCATCCAATCCCTCGCGGTCACGGACGAGGGCATTCTTGAGCAATTCAATGTCCTCAAACTCACCCAGGGAAGATTTGATATGAACCTTGTTGCCTCTGCGGATCAAAGTTCCCGCGCCGGTATCAGTAAACAATTCCTTCTGCAGATCCGCAGGATGGATGATAGCCACGCTGGACGTTCGAGGAAGATCCATAAGCAGCTCTTTCATTTCTTTGATCTTTAGTCTGGTGCCATGACGCACCCACCACTGCTTCATCAAGTGATCATACTCCTCGTCCAGGTTAATGGCAGAGATCTTCTCGCCAGTATCACCATTGAACAACCCTCCCTTCTCCGCAAGATAGACGATCTTCAGCGGCTGCAGCGCCCTCGCAAGCTCACCGGCAGCCACGTCGGCGTTGACATTCAGAATCTGGCCCTCGGGCGTCTCAGCCATGGAAGTCAAGATGGGCAGGCATCCAGCATTAATTGCAGCCTCAATGGGAGCCTTGTTAACGCCATTAATCTTGCCGACCAAGTTATACCTTTCCTTGTCAAGATAGTCCGCTGAGAAGACGCCCGTGGTGATCGGTCGAGCCCGCACACCCAGACTCTCCAGCTCCTCCACCAATTTCAGATTCTCCTCCAGGAACAACGACCTCGCAAGCGCCAGTGTCTTCCCATCCGTAACTCTGATCCCATCTTCGAACTGCGGTTCTATGCCGGCAGCTTCAAGCATTTTATTCAGCTGTGGCCCAGCGCCGTGGACGACAATTGGATAGAGCCCGACATGATTGAGGAAGGCAAGAGCAGACGATAAAGTCTGCAGATGCTCTGTGATGATGGCCCCGCCAACCTTGATGACGGCGAACTGCTGCGACGAGACAGAAGTGAAGTGGGACAGGTACTGCTGGACCTCCCTCTTGGACCCAATGTTGCTCAGTAGCTGGACAACGGTCGAGCGGGTGGAGAGATGCGGCGGCGTTTGAGGGGAATAATGGCGTCTTTCAAGTTGGGAAGGGGGGCGGGAGAAGGAGGAGGATAGAGACAGGTCAAACGACGCGGCTGCAAGAGCAGTACGTGTCGGAGTGAATCGCCTAGTTGCTGCTGAGGACAGGAGTCGTCTGGCAGGGACGGAGAGGGATATGAGGGGATGTGCGAGAGCTCCCGGCGCACCGAGCCGCGCTGCTATCATCTTGCTGACAAACATGCGGCAGCTTTCAGTGGTAAAGCAATGCCAGAACAGACTACAGCCAAATTGAGTACGGAGAGATTAGATGCACCTTGGTATCTTAATTGAAAGGGTGGCAAACGGGATGTTGTGATTTTTTCAAGAGTTTGTTGAGGGTAAATTTTTGTGAACCGGAGGGATCGATATGACTGGGCGTCGAGGTGGGGCCGTTCCCGGAGCTACTCTGCACAGCGGTAACTAACAACAGAGCAAGCGACGGAGCAGAAAAAAAGAAAGAAAAGAAAAGAAAAGAAAAAAAAGAAAAACTAAAAATCAGAACAGCAGTTGTGGCGGCGCTTAAAGTCCCAAATTTATCTATCAGTGGACAACTGAAAAAAAATCAGAAAATAATTATTAACCCTTGCTCACTGCTTGTTTCTGTTGACGCTGGCTGGGCTTTGGCTAAAAATTTCAGGCTAAAAGTTGTCGCTTCGAAACTTGGGGCAAATTTAAAAATGACCGAGATTGATTGATAAGATTGCAAAACCTGTGTGGAGTCAATTATAGCGCTATACAGAGTACGGGTCAGAGTGGTTCGATAATATACAGGTCGGATTCCAGAATGTCTCCTATTACATGTCAACCGAGGCTAGCTCTCCTGTGTGAGTCCAGCCCCTCTTCCTCCAGTGTTTACTGGTGGTGATCGAGCTCTTTTGCCCCAGTAGCTGACATTACGGGGTCTAGTCTAAATTTGTATCTTCAAGCTTCACGTATTATAGTTAACCCAGGATTTTGCAGGAGCACCATTTTGACTCCATCCAGCCTTGCAGCGTCTGCTAACTTGTACTCCACTGGTTCAACCATTGAGTGGGCTTACAGTTAGTTCACTTATATTCTTGATTGTGGGGATAGAAAAAACACGTTTCATTAGTATAGCTTCTAGCAGGGAGGATTGACACACAAGGATGAGAGCGGGAAGGGAACAACAACAGAAAATCGCCAGTATCATATGCAATTCCCATGCGTCTGCTCCTAGGCCACCCATTTCGTTTTCGTGTTTTTTTTTTCCCACAGCGTCTGACCAAGTTCGCGATGTATCAAGGCGAAGGACAAATGCAAGGGAAAACGAACAGCATAAATGACCAAGAGAAAAAAAAAGAAACAAGAAAAATTAAAAGCAACTTGCGCCAAGAGGACATGACAAATAATAGGACAGAACGAGGAGGACCAAAAACCATCGAACACAAAATTCATCGACCCGAGGAACGCAACCCTTGAAAACCAACCACTTTCGCTACCGATGCCAGAGGGAGTACAGTTAGAGAACGGACTGAGATCCGTGCTTGAGTGAGGATATGTAAGAAGGCGACCGCCCGCCCAGATTACTTATTCAATACAACTACAAAGTACAGTTAGCTATCAGAAGTTTTACGCACAAAACAACGCCCACCAGGGCGACAAAAAGACAGTGCTGGAGACATTCGACCCATCCAGGAGACTGAAGGGGAGAAAAAAAAGAGTATGCCACATACCAGAAGGCACAATAATAATAACAAGCAGAATAATGATGCCAACAATTATGCATATGCGCATCTTGAAGTCCTTCCACCACATCTGCTTTCTCACTCTGTTGGCGCCGCGACGGAATCCTTGGGCGGAAACAGCCAAGTTATCGGTCTTGTCTTGCAACGAATCGAGATTTTCGCCACGCTGGGAAACTTTATTGATGTTTTCGCGCATTACGCCGACGGTATCATCAATTTGCTAGAAGAAGAGAATCGAAAAGGGTAACGCAGTCAGTGAAATAGATTTCTAAGAGTAAGAGCGAATTATTGTTGGGTAAATCGGAGAGCGGGGAAGATTCTCTCTTTCCATCTCCCACAAATCGACGGACAGAATAAAGTCCATCGACTTGCGAAAGACGGCTATAGAGGCGCAAAATCTTCTTGATTCAGGCGAAGCAGTTTCCTACGGTCGCAAATTGAACAGATGTTGACCTGGGCCGCGCTCGCCTGACAGTTACACGAAGGAGAGAGGGTGAGTATAACCCACCGCTTGAAGAGCTGCCGTTCTCTGATTTCCACCATTTCCACTGTTTGCTGGAGGTTGGTTTGATCCGGAAGGGATATAAGGATCGTAGGGCTGTTCACGATCGGCCATGGCTGATGGGGAATGTGAAGGGTTAGGTGACAGCGATTAAGAAGGGGCCGGTTGCGTGGCAGTTGGACAACAATAGCGATCTTTTTCGTTGGCCGCAAAGACAAAGCGTAGGTCAAGAGCGATGTTCTGATGTGCCTGGGATGTCTTGTTTCTGAACAGTACACGGCGGGTATGACAACGGGGATAGCAGCTGGGTGATAGCGGCAGAAGCGGAGGATGGGAATGGATGAAGTTGATGAACGCAGTTGGAGGTTGACGAAGGATGAAGCGACGATGGGAGTCTGACGGCCAAGACTTTCCGGATCTGGACTGGGGCGTTCCAGAAAAGCCTACTTATAAGCCCACGCCGGCTCCGCTGCGTAACCGTACTTGTATTTCACATGATATTTTTTACGTCCGTACGGATGTTACATACCCGGCTCTGGGAGGAGACCTTTGTTACAGGGCTGTGTATTGAAAGTTACATACGGCGCAGTTTCCAAAAAGACCAGCACAACAACCCCCATAGGGCTGGATACGGGTTTGAGGATATCTGGACAATAATGAAACACATCATGATGAAAGAAGCTCCTCGCTTGCTGGGCTGTTGGATACCGTGGCCAGCCACACTCATGAGGTATTTTGCAGCTGCCTATGTATATATGTTTGCGTATTGGTGTGTAAAAAACCCTCGTGCTCTCGGCCTGCCCTTCCTCAGCTAAATCGTCGATCCAATATTAGGATTCCTAACGTACCACCAGCGCCCTTGGCTGGGGCTGAGAAACATGGAACACCAACCAGCAACCTATGCCAGCGTTGGCCTGGATAGCCATTGCTCTGCTCCGAAAGAAAGGGTGCCTCTTTGATTCCTAGGCATAGTACAAAACTATAACCTATGATCTTTGTCATTTTTGTTACACTTCTAGGAGCGTCCATGCTTTATCTATGTGTTTCATATGTTTGAGGCTTGAGCATGATATTAAAAGTAACACCAATGTTCCCTTTAAATGAAAGAAAAGGAGAAATCTCTTGAAGTATCTTGACGATAACGTGCCTTTTGAGCCAGGCATAGCCTTCCAAGGTTGTTTTCATAAACAAAATCAGATTTAAACCTTTTTCTGAATTAAATATCTATCACCTTTTTTATTTAAGGTCATACTTAAATGAGTCAGAAATCTAATACTTCTCAAGCTTAAGAAAAGGTTAATTATGAATTTTCAAACCTAACCTCTTCATAAAAGTTCTCGATGTTATTATTATTCTATTATAGATGTATTCAGTCAGAGACTGACATCTACCTAGCTTTTAAAGCTGGGATTTTTCCTGTATTAGGTCCGGCGGCCGTTTTGCACCGTCCACTCGCCAGGCCGTGCCGCCACACCCTTCCTCCAACATGCACGCATCCAATCAGAGCGATGGCCGTGCTGCACCACCGCGAGACGCTCCGCTGCTGCCAGCCCGTTCTCGTTCATCCCACCCCGTTCCCTCACACCACCAAGCCAGAGGCCACGCTTTTTTTCGTGCCGGGCGACTCAAAATGGATCGCTTCCCCTCTGCCAGTCCCCATCTCCCCTCCAGGGGAGAGAGGCGGCCCTCTACTCTTCTCACCTCACTCCAGATGCGTCCGCGAGTCCCATCAGTTATATTCTTCCAGTCCGTCCTCGTTCCCATTTCACAGCATCATCCTTTCTATCATCCGTCCCCTGTTCTGCGTTCTATCCTCGCCAGTCCACACTCCGATCCCTCAGCGTCGTCGGCGGAGCTCCTTCTTGCCTGACTTCCAGCATGCCTGCTTCCCATGAGGCCGACGGTTGCGGGCTTCCAACGACGGGTCGGACTACGCCGAAGATGTGTTTTCGGAACCCAGCGACGACAATACCGAGGGGACCGACAGCGAGGACAGCGAGGACAGCGATGACAGTGATGACAGTGATGAAGAGATCTCAGAAGATGACAAGCTTCCTCCTCCCGAACATTATGAGGCCGAGGCGACTACTCTCGATGTCAAACGACTCCGGCAGCGCCGCTTGAAGAAAACCACGGTTGATAACATGGATAGAGTCCGAGACCACTGGCAACGGTGAGTGTGATGTCAAGCGTGGCCCAAACCAACCCGCTAACCGTGGAGCCTCTCAGATACTGTGAATACATGAGGAGGGATGTGCTCGACGCCCACCGGACCCTCTCGATCCAATCCCTTAAAGGGTTCCTCAGCTGGGCCTGCGACCAGCGTCGCGGCAAAGGGGGAAGAAGGCGGCCTGGGATCCAAGTCGTCAGCTCCCTGGAAACCTTCTGGAAGCAATTCTCCCAGATCCATAAGCAAGACACGGGTGACAGCATCGATCCTCTGATCATGGCATAAGCACAGGATGTAATGTGGCTCCTACCCTGGTATCTGATCCTCTTCTTTTTTGATATCTCCGTCTAAACTATTGCGGCAGGTGATCGAGCTCATCGCCGACGAGAAGAAGCTCAGCCGTGAGAAGAGGCCGGGGGAGCCCATGTACGTCGACGATCTGGCGGAGTACCTCCGGGTGCTTCTGGTCACGAACGAGATGGGGTTTCTGGTCGGCTGGCTGCGCGTCGAGCTGATCCTCTTCTGCCAGGTCGCGGGCGTCACGGGCAATCGGCCGGATGCCCTGACCCAGCTCCGGTATCGGGATCTGGAGCTCACGCTGGTCCGGGACCCCCACTCCAGCGCACCGCGCCTGTGCGTCGGGCTGACCGCCCACTTCACCAAGACCTTCCTGGGCATGAAGGACGCGTAAGTTTTCCCTCCATGCACGCTCCATGGCCGCCTTCTTTCTTCGCGAGCCGACTAACACTCCCCGTCCAGGAACACTTTTTGGCTTCCGGAGATCATCTACGACCCAACTCTGGTGCTCAGTCCTCATGTCTTCCTTCTGGGGATGCTGTTCCACATCCGGGCTTTCAAGTCACCAGGTATCAGACGCCCCGAGGACCTCTACAGCCTGGGCGTCCTGAATGGACTCAACCAGCAGGAACTGCCGCTGCGGGATGATCTGGCGGATCTGTTCGTCTTCTGCTCGGCCGTCCGCGAAGGAGGTGGCGTCCGGATTACGCATGAGACCTGGTTGACCACAGCGTCGGTGCGGGCTCGGATGAAAAAGGGCGGCGAGATCACGGGCTTCCACCAGGTCACGAAGCCGTATGTCCTCCGTGATGCAGCGGCGAATGGTTTCAACGAGAGCCGTGAGTGTCCACTTGTCTTTCCCTCCCCTTCTCTCCTCGAGAGTGAGCATACCTGCTGATGATGGCGTTGTCGAAACAGCGGACGTGAGCGATTCTCTCCAGAACCTGATGCTCCAGCACGCCAGCATCGATACGTTCCTCAAACACTATCTGGACCGAAACATCACCGCTGATGTCCTCAGCATCTACCGTGGCCTCGAGCCGCAGAAGGCGCTAATGAGGATGGTGTGCTCGATGAGCCGGTCCGTCGACCCTCGCCGACCGTGGAAGCTGACGCCCGAGCAGTCGAGATCGGTAAACCACCAGCCACACATCCTGAAGATCGCTCGAACAGTCGCACACCTGAAGAAGCGCCGTGACTCTACCGCGAGCTGGCACCAGGGCAGGATGGGACAGAGGTACCGGCGATTAGCCATAATATCAAAGAAGAGGCATGCTACTCCCCTCACATTGTACTATGCCTTGAAGTTAACGAAAAGCTAAGGTCCCCCGAAACCCGCTTACCTCTCTGCAACATAAACATCAAAACCAGAAACGGTCGCGAGAAGTTGGAGATCCACTCCCAGCCGAACATATTCCCAAACGACGACGAACGTCCCGTGCTGCTGTTGGCGACACTCCTGTTGAACACATCTCTGGCGTGGAGAGCGTAAGCAAGGTCTGCGCACATAATATTAATCTAATCGATTACTGGAGGAAGGAAGGACGCTGGCCTAAAGGATACTTCGAACGGGGAAGCAACATGAGCCTTATTCTCGCAAGGAAAAAATCAACATCTCCTCTTCGCCGCAAGCAATCGGAATCTAGTTCTCTCGCCAGCTCTACCACACCCAGCGATCAAAAACCCAGAGAGGCAGAGAGTGCTCAATACAAGAATCAACGCTATAAAATTGTCCTTGAAACCGAGGCAGCTTTATGAGAAAATCCGAGCTGGGGACCACAGATGCATCCAAGCGTCTTTGTTTGACTTTACTTGAGACAGAGCAGTCCATCCCTATAGATTCACTGTTTCGTGATGACCTATTCGACAAACTCTGCGAAATGATACAAGATAGAAATGAGACCAGAGTAATTCGGGATATTTCGCAATTGATTGTCCCTTCTGCGGAACTTCTAGCCACATACGGCGCCACCAAGCTTATATGCTTGATCGAAAGTGTGAATGAAGGCTGGGAGAACTCCATCCCAGTGACTGGTCCCCGTCCTCAGCCTGACTAATCTGTAGGATTCAGGAGATCTGCGTTCACAGATGACCAACTCAAAAAAGATACAGCCTTTTGTAGGCGAGCTCACGGACACTTTCTATTTCATGGCGACATACTACATGTACTTCCCATTCTTAACGTGTGAGGTTAAGTGTGGTGCAGCAGCACTTGATATCGACAGAATGCCCACAGCACAACTATTGCAGCGAGAGCTACCGGTGAGCTATTCAAGCTCATGAAGCGCGAAAAAGAAATCGACCGAGAGATACTCGCCTTCTCAGTCTCGCATGACCATACGGTAGTGAGGATCTACGGTCACTATGCAGTTCTTGAAGGAGAGAAGACGAATTTCTATCGCCACCCAATCCACAAGTTCGATTTTACCGCTCTGGATAGCAAAGAGAAATGGATGGCGTACAAATTCACGAGAAATGTCTATGATATATGGATACCAACTCATTTTAAAAGAATATGCTCTGCAATTGATCAGATACCCCCTGATGTGGATTTTGACGTTTCGCAGTCGGAACTTCAATACTCCCAACAATCCAACTCCGAATTGGTGCTTGCCGTCGAGGATGATGACAGCCAGCCAAGTCAGCGCCATATTGCCTCGGCAGGTGTTACGCCAACTACATCCTTTACAGAACAAACACAAATATTCAAAAGGCCAAGAAAGAAGCAGTAACTTGGATCTTCACACAAAATGTTCTAGGGAAAAACGGTTTCATGAAAGTACTTGCTGAAAGGAAGGGAAATTCTTAGAATTCTGCATGACTGGCACATGGCGCTGGTTGGCATGCCGAGGAGGTGAACAATTTCAGGCCTTACCACAAGCGCTCAACCCCTTGCACATGGTGGCTAAGCAACGATAGACAGCTATATACTTGGATATCTTTCAAATTGGAAAGGGAACTAGAAGAGCTGAATATCAGGTCGGAGGTTCTAGTTAAATCGAAACTCGATTCGCCATACGACCCTATTTGTAGACACAATGCTCGCCTCGTGACTCGTTTCTCAGAATTTCCAACGGTTGGTGGCCTGGACATGGCGAAACTGTTTGATCCATGTCAAAAGTGAGCTGGTATGAACAGGGATAATAACACTTGCTGCCTAATGCTGTGCTCCAGGATTCTTGCCTTGCAACGGATATTGATGGTGTTTGGCAAGCTGCCTGCCTGACCCTCGTGCATGTACTGGAGAAATAGCCAGCTGCTGTGACTCACCAGGCGGCAGCTGAAACCATTCCAAACCAAGCAAGGCCGCCAATGATTTGAGGTAAATCACAAATTACTTGAGCCAGCCTGAGCCAAGCATGCAGCATCAATCCAGTCTCCTATAGTTGGATGTCGTCAGGCTGAAAGTATTGGTGAGGTAGGGCATTAATCAACTCGACGTGGTATGTAAGGAGTTGCTGAAAAAGGATCAACCCTTCGCTTGTTTTCAATCAAGTAATCGTACTAGAATGCAAGGAGTGAATGACATATATATGCATTTAAATTTCACTAGACTGTCACCTTATATGAAATGGTTGTTGACAGGAAACTGCCTTTGATATTTAATGCTAATCATTACGCCACTTCTGTCAGCAATAACTACCATGTAATTGCTGTAAAACTGCTATGACTAGAAACTCATCAGACAACAATTATTAAAAAGCAACTCAAGTCAAATAATTTGCCAACAGTCCAAGTGGGCGATGGCAAGCGGAGTCGCCAGATGATTCCGAAAGAGAAAATCATAAGTTCGCAGCATTTCAACATATTCACCACAAGTCTACATAATAATTCCCGCGATCTCGATGAGTGGTGATGCTAAAAAGCATTTAAATGCACATAAAAGAAAAGGTAAGAAGGAATCACTTTTCATGTTCAGAACTTCCTCTCGGTCAGCTCCTTTCCCAGAGAAGGATATGATGATTGCAAAGTAATATCACATCCTACCAAGATGTGAAGCCAGAAGAGTGCAAGATTGATAGTTAGATGCTGTGATCTGTTTTCACCCCATGGGATCACAGCTATTTGGAAATTGCCTTCGTTCACATCGAGGTTTCCGTCAGCAGTATAAGCAGAAGGGGAGGATCTTATATTGCTTGGTGATGACAGTAGCAAACCGGGAGAATCAAGTGACATATTTGACAGCGCAGAGATAGAAACAATACTATTCTGCCTAACCCTGGTTCTATGCTCTGGGGTAAGGTATCGTTAGTCCCTCTGCTGAGATTGTGGATGTGGAATCACCACTCGGAATGGTGGACTTGAATCTGTTCTAGGAGAAGGTGTTGTGGGTTCTTGTGAAAGCCGATCGAATTGTCTGATTGGAGTGGCAGGAGGCTGACTGATACGTGCTGGCCGTCCAGCAGCCAGTGAAGCCCCTTCATATTCTGAAAGCGTCCTTCTGATACAAACTAATTCTTTGTCCGATATGATATAAGCGTATCTGGTGTTGAACAGCTTCGCGTAGTGAACCACTTGACGGAGTGGTTTATAGAATTCCTCTTGTTTTGAGTGATCGTGTTGCTGATCTGTGTTCCACTTCCCAGACACTTTGGTATCACCCGGAACCTGATTGCTGGGGGGGAAAGCCCATGTCAGAATAAATTCCAGCCCAGTCCGGCAAAACTGTCTCGCCACGAAGGCTAGAGTGATTGCCTAAGGTCCAAGATATCGCCGGAATGGTACTTGATGCCTTGGATGCTAGCTCCAGAGCGCAGTCGACAATGGTATGATTCCATTTCAAGAGGACGGCAGTAACAGTTGGCTCATTGACAATACAACAAGCGGAGCGTCGAACTGGTGCGGGAGGGTCAAACTCATGTTGTTTTTTCATAGGTAAAATCTGTCCATTCCTCAACGCCCTCCATATCTTCCCAGTCTCTATTAAACGAATTAGTCCCTTTTTCGGCATTGGTTCGATCCAAACTGGGGTCAACGACTGAAAGATATTCAAGCAGGGTAGACATGACCGCGGATTGGAAAAGGTAACAATTATTTCTCCAAAAGAGTCGTTTGGGGTAAAAGGGCAAAATCAAGCAATAATTGAAGCTTAAATTGACCAGAACAATGACGAGGGCCGGTATATTTATTTCTCCAAGGAGGTTAAGCACTTAGAAAAGATGCCCGAGAACTATGGGAAAAAGCCTTCACCTCATTAAAACAGTCTATTGCTGTTTGGCGTGATGAGCATCATTTGTATGCCCAATCTCATACTAAACAAGGTTTGCACAAAGAGTGCCAAGCTCGTTTGTGGAGTTGCAGTGGAGCGCTTTTCTGAGGTGTTTGCCCCAGTAGCCTAGAGTTTCTTTCCTAGCGCGCTCAGTTGCTCTGGTGAATTTTCACAGCTTTAATCAATCTAATCGGCCATGATAATATGGATTTCCAATCGGACAGCCGACCCGACGACCTCCAGAAACGGTGTAGCGCGTTCGAAACCCCAAGAACCCCGCCTTTTATTTTATCCTCCAGGAAAACATCTCAGACTAAATTTGTATCGTCGGTGATCACCGATTAAAGGGCTTCCTCTACGTTAATGCCAAGGACACCGACTGGAGGCAGTGGGCGTCGCGACCTACCGATTGATATCACGTGGATACGGCCATAACCCCGGATAGGCCACACATCTCTTAACATAGCATTGCTATTCGCTCTTTCCAGAGATTTTATCTGCGACACCACTGCTTCTTTACTTTTTATGGATCTCCAACGGGCGTCCTCATCTAAACGCAAGCATACATGCTGGACTGTGTGGTTAAAACACCACAAGAAGAAGTGTCCTTAGCCACCTCCTGCCTGATATCGAGTTTCTAGAGCTATTGTTCAATGGAAGCCATAGCTATCTCTTCAAAGTGTGACTTAACCGCAAAATATATGCTCTCAAATTGGTACAGAACACCTTAGCGGCATTCCTCTGCTCAGTTAAACCCTTGCTTACAATAATGATATCCTTAGTACACCCTGACGCAACCTGACTGGCCGGAATCACGGTTCGAAAGAAATGCATGGGAGAAAGACCCATTCATCGTCGAATGTCAAGTGTATGATTACTTGATTGAAAACAATCTAAGCGGAGTGGTTGGGCCTTGTTGCCATGGCTGGCTTAAGCTTGATAAAGCCCAGGAACAAAACTTGGAATGGAAGCTAGAATGGCGGCGGAGAACAAATACAACTGGAGACCCTATTTGTGGACTGTTACTCGAATACATTGATGGATGTACCATCGACAAGGCTAGAGTTACTCCAGCTGGAGCCCAGAGTTTGCGAGATCAGCTCGATCATCTACACAATATGGACATCGCCCATGGTGACCTGTTTCCACGAAATATAATGGGATCAAATGATGGCCGTGCATTTCTTGTTGATTTCAGCTCTGCAAAGTTATGGCCTCACAGTTCTTTTATGATACGCAAAAGAGAAGACTTCCTATGCTACACTCAAATTGAGAAATGCAAACTTGAACTACTTTTGTTTCGCCTTCAAAAGGTAAAGCTCTTCCCCCTTGATTCATGCGAGAGTTTAGCTTATGGAAACCAGTTAAAACGGCACCAAGGCATGACATTTAGCACAACCGAAAGTGAGGAACAAGCATACGGTCGCCCGGTGTGTTCCTGGGCAAATGCAAATTATGCGGTTGTTGAGTAAGAAGGCTTTTGCAACAGTAATCTTCGTTGGTCTCCTAGTCTGGGGATATGTGTTGACATTGGTGAATAAGAATGATGGAAATGTAAAATGAGATGCAGAGAGAGAAAGCCTTGGCAGTAAATATCCAAGGGTTATTGATTTGATGGGATAATTCTACCCTGCGGATAGAGAAAAAACATGGCTGAGAAAACAATTGTGTGGACTGTCCTCAAGATTTCTTTTCCCTCGGGGAAATAAATTGAAGTGAGCCAATATTTCATGCCCCATGGCAAAGGTTATCAACATTAAGCGCCAAGTACTCCCCAAAACCGTGACATTGTATATTTTTAATGTGGCCCCCCTTAAGGTTGAAGAGTGTTCTAGGAATTAGAACTCCCTTAGGTTTAAAGGGTATTCTGAGAAGTAAAAATGCCTTGGTGTATAGAATGGCCTTCAAGAATCATGACATTTGGAGAAAAAGTGTGGTCTTGCTCAAGTTTACAAAGTCATTTCAAGAACCATAAATGCCTTGAAATTATAAAACATCTTGAAGAAATCATGACATTTGAAGAAAAAATGTGGTCTTCCTCAGGAATCATAATGCCTTGGAATTATAAAACATCTCAAAGAAT
>JAFEJD010004576.1:0-14437 GCA_018296065.1 Blastomyces percursus
TGATTTGATGGTGGATAGCTAGTGAAGATTGCTCTTGAGTTTTTAGCTGGTTGTTTTATCTAGTTAGAGCTGTTTTTGAGCTGGCATTTAGCTGAGGAAGTCTGGGGCTGTTGTGCTCCGACTACGCTCTCGCATGGGGGGGTGTTGGAACATACGAGAACCTGCACGGATCACGTGCCCCATGTTATATATCTAGGCTACTGGGGCAAAAGAGCTCAATTACCCTCTCACCATATTGGTAGAGGAGGACGAACCATCCAAGCCAAGCCCCTCCAACAATATATTTGCCAGCTGTTCACTATGTAGGTAGTTTTCCTTACATTTGGACTCTTCAATTCCGGATTAGTCCCTGAGCCCGCGCTGCTTTTCCTCCTGCTGACTCAGCCGTGCCTCTCCTGAGCCTCACCTCGACCTCACCATCCTCACCTGCAGCAATCACCCCCTTGGCTCTCCACCAGTCACCCCAACCTCATCTTTCAATATATCTTTTCAATTTTTGTCAAGTCTACGCGATGCAACCGCTCGGTGGCCAAAACAGTGAGGATGGCATGATGGCGGGTGTCTTGTGCTCCCCCATGATTCCCATCTTCTCTTTTATCCCCTTCTCTCTTGTCTACGATATTTTAACTAGAAGTATCTACTATTCGTTTCTTCTTTTTTCCCTATTCAAAGTGTGTAGTACCCTTTTTCTAGGGCCTTTCGTGTTCCAGATTCCGAATTCCTCGCAATGCCCTTGAAGATAACCGAGGAAGAGTGGGAGCGCAGATTGCAAGCTGGAGGTGGCTTGCCTGACAAGTCCAAGTTAGGTGGAAAACGGGTTCTGAAGGAGCTTGTCCCTTTCACAGAGAAAAAGTACAGTGACACTTGGAATATCTGGGAGTTGTAGGTCCCTTTCTCAGTCTGTGCCAAGTTTGGCTTGCATTGCAACAAGGCTCACATCCTAATCTAGTTACTGCAAAAAGCATATAAACCATGATCTTGAAGATGAGCAGATCAAGCAACATTTCATCATATTCCTCGCAAAACTACTGAAGGGCAGGGGTGCGGATGGGGCGCCTAGTGACACATATGTAGAACAGCGTTGGAAGGAGTTCACTGCCAAGTGGAGACGGACACATGAAAATAAGCTCCCTGACAAAGTGGTCAACTCTGGTACAATGGTAGGCGGCGACCCGCTGTGGTACTGACTTGGATATGGGCTGACTCTTACCAAGTTCATCAGACAAGAGCTACATGTGTTCGTCCCTCTTAACCGAGAGACCAGCGAGAGGGATTATCTGACACTGATTCACTTCAAAAACCTCCTACGCCAACTATGGCAAAATGACTGGTACCTATATCCATTCCCAATCTACCGGGTATATGTCTCCAGTCTGCTTAAGAAATTCATGTATTCCTCTGGGAGAATAGGCGAGTACCTGGAGTCAACTGCGCGACTTGGCTCCGGCCCAGGGCTCTATGTTCCAGGGGTGAGTGGACCACTCGGGCCTCATGCGAGTTGAAGCTGACATATTCTTTAGGGCATGACTATCCTAGTGATCCGCAACTGCAAAGGGAGACCTGAACTTGTTGTTGCTCCGAAGAGAGATGCAAAGAACATGACGAAGAAAGAGAATAAACAGTTCGGCACCCCTACCCCAATGACTGATCTAACACTGGGAAGTAACTTTGGCTAACCTAGTCATATAGTCCACGTCACCCTATGCCCGAAGACATCGGGTCCCTTCCCCTTTGTCTCAACCCTGTGCTGGAGCCGTTGGTGCTGTGCCTTGCACGTGGCCTCTTCCGCGATTTCAAAACTGCAGATGAAATCTTTTCACTTGAACCTTCCCCAGATGAAGGAAGTTATGAATTAGCTTTTTGTGAACCCACTGTGCCATTGTTCAGGCCGTACCGCCCTTTTCGGAAACAGGAGATTGTGGGGGTAGAAAGCACTTCAAAGAAGCAGCTGGTTAAGGAGAGCATGAAGACAGTGAGGGGAACGCCGCTCTATGAGGCCATTTCGAACCAGGGACCTTCTGGAAAGATTCTCACTGCCAGCTGGTTTGGGAAAGAGCTGCCGAAGTTGGCTCGCCGGGGAGGATACGTCAGAAATATCAATGTCCATGACATAAGAAGAGAGGCTATTGTCCGTGCCGACGGTAAGCAATCAACTGTCTCCTCCCGCCTTGGTTAGAAGGATCCATGGCTGATGATGCGGTGCTGCTGAGCAGAAAATGGCTACTCCCTTGATGGGAGGTTAATGTTTGCTGGTCATTCAAACCCTCGAGAATTCTATCAATCATACATGAGCTCAGTTTGTAGTGTACAGGGCGTTGGGAGTATTCTCGGGCTGGCACAGCGTGATGATATTGCCCAGCATTTTCGCGGTTTGTCTCTGAGACGCCATCCAAGGCTCTTCCAGTGTCTTCCTGCAAAATTGAAACAGGATCTGGAAGACAGCCAAGAGTTTGTCCAACTCAATGACAAGATCAATGAGCTGAACGGAAAGATCCAAGCCGCAAGGGACTCAGGAAAGGTGGACCAGAAACTGGAAGCTGAACGGCGCTCTTGCTACTTGCAGAAACAAAAGCTCGAGGCTCAGAAGCTGGATGACTGGCAAAAACGGGTTGTTGATGAACGTAAACCAGGCACAAGTGTTGAGGAGGATGAGCATAGTGTGAGCTACCACTGGAGGTGGTTTAACCGCGTTGCCCATCTTATGCCCGAACGGAAGAGGCTCAGTGAAATGTTGTTCCTGTGTGTCCCATTGCGGAGCCCAGAGGGAAGGCAGGTGATTGATGACATGGTGACTCTGTGCCGCAAAAGAAGCCCGGTGTCGGATCATCCAGCCCTGAAGGCTGAGAACGGCCGTTGTCCCGCAGCGGGGTGTGGAATTGATGTAGACAGGTAAGCTAGCCCTTGTGTTTCAAGTAGCATTGCTTCAGTAAACCTAGCTAACCCTAGGGTTCTCCTGCACTATCAACAGCTTATCGACAAGGGAAAGATGGAAGCATATCTATAGATGCCTAAAAACTACCTTGAAGAAACAGCATGGTTTCTCTGATCTATGCCCTATATGCCATCAGTGGTACACCAATGAGGGGGAGTTTGAAGTCCACTGCCAATACCACATTGACCACCCAGCAACAATCCCACTTGAGTATGGCTTCCTAGAAGTCTGTGGCATGCTTGCATGGCCCGGATTCTGTCCCCAATGTCTTGGTGACAAAGGCAAGGAAGCACGTCATCGCATGGCCGCTTTTTATGATCAGCAGTCGTTGACCAGGCACATGAACCGTCACTATGACGACCCTACCTTAATATTGGACTGCGGTTCCATTCATGGCTGTGATCCGCTCTTCACCTCGGTCAGAGAGCTTCAGTATCATTATGATGATATACACTGCATGCCTGCTCCTAGGAAATGGCACGGTTGCGGACCAACATTGAAGAGTGGAGTGCCCAGCACCCCACAAGCTGCAGCGGATCATGGTATGCAGCTGAAAGTCTGTGTCACCACTCCTGGGAGCTTTAAGCGCAAGGGAATGGACACTGTCCATGGGGGAACGACGAAACGCCCAAGGAGACAACAAAAGCGCCAATTAATATCCAAGGAGAACGGTGCTCTTGCTGACATCAATGCCGGGGAATCACACTCTGTTACAGACTCTGGGTACTCCTCCTGCGCCAGGAGCCCCGGCAGCCATAATGGCGAGCGCTGCGACATCCCGGAAAATATCGACCCTCGTCTATTTTGGGTAGGGAAATGAGCGGAGTTGACACGGCCGCCGTCCGAAACAAAGAGAGCTTTACCCGATATGTGCATGAGTGGACAAACTCTTTCTCGGAGGCGATGATTATTCCAGCTGATCATTGAGCTAGTCTGTTACGTAGTCCTCAAACATAGAATTTCTTCTGTTCCTCTTTACCATAATGATATCGGCTTCACTTTCGTGAAATTATTCCTAAATAGAAAATGTTAGGTTGATAACAAAGGGGCATCTCCTCTCATAATTGAAAAGCAGTTTATGGACCGAATCCAGCATGCATTTTCTTTCCTGCGGCAACTGGGAATCGTTGTCTTCGCGGCTTGTAATCAAGCGCTCTTCGCGGCTCATAATCTTGCCTCACTTTCCAATATCTCAGAGATCGCTGCGTCTGCCCCATATGTAAAGGTCAAGTGCAAATAACAGGTTCTGCGCTCTCTTTAGATGTAAAGAAACTGTGAAACGAATGCGTCAAATTCAACTAGATTAGACACATTGTAGTGCTTAGGCAAACTCGCCAATTTTCTGGACCATATCAAGATAGAGAATATCAAGCGCGGGACGGAAGTAGACCGGTCTGCCGTTTTCTGATGTAAAATAGGGGCTCAAAGTACTTGAGAGCATGTCGACAAGTCTCCTTACAGATTGTGTGTTTTGATTTTTGAAATATGAGCCGCACTTCTGTTCGCCTGAATATAACATAAACAAAACATCAATATTAAGGGAGTATTGACATTATCTATCTATCCGGGTAACTATCTCTTTTGCAGCATAGCCAACGGCGTCCCAAGCTATCGCGCCTTATATGTAGCCATATTCCAGAAGCTTAGATGCACTGGGGCGTAGCTCTGGAACCTTTGGCGGCAACAGTTGTAGCATACCTGGGTCCGAGTTATAATACTCGATCGCGTGAAGATCAAACTCTTGAGCCATAGCCTCCCGGACAGCATTCTCCTTGTCTGTCAACGTCCCTTCAATCTTCAATGAGTCAAACATCCCAGGTTCTTCGAAATCAGCATGGGCTTGAAGTAGATGTAGGTACTGCATAAAATGTGTTAATGTAGTCCACCACAAGAGGAGCCATGGGTGGGTATGAAAGGACATACCACTATACCCCAAGACCATATATCTGTTGCAGTTGTCCAGGGCTTGTTGAAGTACACCTCGGGACTGCGGTATGTGATTGCGGATATGGGGCCCTGAGAGGGCGGCCGCACTGGTCCTCAGTCAGTCAATCATTTGCAACAGCAAGATGGATACTTATGTAGAAACAACCTACCCATCCCAAGATCAGCGATCTTGGTCACCAAATGTTCACCAGAGCCTGGAGTCTCATTGTCGAACCCATTGACAAGGATATTCTCCATCTTCAAGTCTGGCACATAGTTAGTGTCCATTAATGTCTAAAACCTGTTCTCAACGACAAACCTGTATACAGCTTCTCATTCTCCTTTTGAATTAAGTCAGTGCACTCCATCCTGACACTGCTGATTCCCCTTTCTCCATTCAATCATCTCTTTCTGTATCTAAGCTACCGATCTCACCTAACTCTTCACAATGGCTAAGAAAGACACTGGACTTCGCTTTCTGCGGAATCTTAAGTCGGGGGTCCCCTTGTATCTTCGTATGGAGGATGAAGGGGGAGTGTGGCGTCGCCCCGGCATCTTCGATGAGTCATACTTCAGTGAAGGCGTTGGGAAACGTATCGATGACGAGTTCCCGAAGCACAGTGCTCAAGTTGAAGGGAAATACGGGAGTTCTATTGGGATGGCTATTATTGAGTAAGGATCCGAGACATGATAGCAAGTAGGTGTTGGAACTTGTTCCCTAGGAATGTAATTGATTGCTTGAAGTGTGCCACATAATAAGTCATTTCAGCTGTCCAAAAACTCCTTCTCCTGCTGCTCAACCCACATAGCAATGTCAGTGACATAACATCGAGCGATGCCTATCTTTATGCCTTCTTTAATAAAGAATTTTGAGGGTACGACTGGCGTTGGAGTCGCTGACATCGAGGTGTGTAGGTATTCACTTTGATTCGTCGCTTTATATTCCAGAATTGTGGCTCCTGGGTCTCCACCTAGAGCGATCGCGACCAGGGGCTGCATGCTAAGCCAGATCTCCAGATCGCCTAGTCAGAAGATCTAGCGGGAGACATTGCGCGCAGCCCCCCAGCTCGGAAGGGATCTTATCACCACACATGTTCTCCAGAAAGAGATGGTGCCGGATCCTCTCTTGAGCTTCTCTGCTGGGTCTCCCGCAGCGCTGTCTCACAGACAGTCCCTTTGAACGTGCCGCGAATTTTGGCATCGGTTTTCGACGTGGCTCGCTGGACTCTAGTGTTGTTTCATAGGGTTCGTCATCAGCTACAGAGCTTTGAATGTCGGTGAGCAGAGCACGGATCTTTTCGGTCTTAAATCCAAAAACAAAGGCCAACTTTGCTAGCCTCTGCCACCATTTCTTGTCAATCGATGGGAGTGCTGGACTCTGCTTGCTCGTCCTCGGCATGACATCGCATCGCATGATGAAGAGATATAGTTGGCAATATGCAGCCGCCCGAGCGGCAGCTTCCGAAGCATAGCATGCATCGATTACTGTGGAGTTGCTAGATTGAATCTTGGACGACGTTGTTGAGCAGTTGGTCTTAAGCAGATTCCTTCTTATGGAGCCTCGAAACTTCGCAGGAAGCAGAGCCCGGAGAGGCGACGACAGCGACCGGAGATAGTAGACATCACGATTTAGAGTGAAAAATGACAGAATCCTCCCAGACACATTCAGCAAGTTAGAGAGGAGATAGTTCCGGTCTTCAGCTTGGTGAACCTCTGGGAAGATGACCTTCTCGTGCATCAGGTACTTGATTTGGGTGCGGTCCTCCTCGGAGAAATCTGGCATCATAGTCTGCAACTCCGCGACCGAAGCGGCATCGATTAGAGGTGCGAGTTGTTTCTTTTCTCCGAGAATACCCATCCAGATATCTCTAAAACGTGCCGTATAGCAGATCAACTCCTATCCCCTGTTATTTTGTGTACAACCGCAGTAATTCTCTAAGACCACATACCTCTGGGCACCGCATATACACGAAGTCATGCAGAGACCCGAATCGCAGGCCCAACCAGACCCCAGCTACTGGAATTAGGTCATCGAGGATCTTGCCCAAAGGCTCCAATTTTTGGTATATGTATGTAAACGTCTCGAGCTCATTTTTTTCGAAACGGGAATGCCATCGTGTTTCCTCCACGTCATTTCCGAGTATCTGGTGAAGACGAAGGTTTCGAAATTTGTCACCAGCGCAAAATCTTCGCGAATTCAGGTCATCATCGCGCAGAGCGGAAATCGCCGGCAGGGGGAGTGCTTGAATATGTCAGTCTTCGGAGCCGAGGATGTACGATTCGCTCACTTACCCTCATCGTACAATTCTACGATCCACCATTTGTTCTCTAGGAATTGCTGACCGGCCAGAAGACGATGTCTTCCCGTAAGCACCCGAAGCTTTGTGCCCTCGGGCAGCTCTAGATATGGTGGTTCCTCACCTATTTGCAGTAGCTCCTGTGGCTCGCGCCGTGATATTGTGAGAGCGCGGTCTAATGTTTCCCTTGGTATTAGTGCTGGTATAAAATTTCTGGGCTCTTCCCGCAAACAGTCCTGCTCCTCATATATCCGTGCGAGTCTGTCCACATTAGAAGTATCCAATGTTCGACTTCTGTGCCCAGCATTGCTTTCGAAGTCTAGATATCTGAGCCTGATCTTTGCCCACCCACAGAGGTATTTCTTGTCCCGAAAAGCTGTGTAGACCGCCATCTCAAAGTTGGCATGTTTCCAGACTCCTTCAGCCTGTAGTTGTTCTAGTTATATCATCACCAAGGTCAAGTCCATTTTTCCCTATGTCACCATTCCCTATGTCTAGCATTCCCTTGGTCAAGCACTTTCTAGGTCTAGCATTCTCTTGATCAAGCGCTTTCTATGTCTAGCATTCTCTTGGTCAAGAATTTCCTAGATCTAGCATTCCCTTGGTCTAGCACTTTCTAGGTCTAGCATTCTCTTGGTCTAGAATTCTCTTGATCAAGAATTTCCTAGATCTAGCATTCCCTTGATCAAGCACTTTCTAGGTCTAGCATTCTCTTGGTCTAGAATTCTCTTGATCAAGAATTTCCTAGATCTAGCATTCCCTTGGTTTAGCATTCCCTTGGTCAAGCACTTTCTAGGTCTAGCATTCTCTTGGTCAAGAATTTCCTAGATCTAGCATTCCCTTGGTCTAGCATTCCCTTGATCCAGCACTTTCTAGGTTTAGCATTCCTTTGGTCTTGGTCAAGCATATCGTAGATCTAGCATCCTGGTAGATGTTTATTTAATATTTGTTGGCTTGCCCTGACCAAGGCCATCCGCTAGTCACGTGATACACACAACGCCTGCCATATAGCAACCTTCTAGATAGCACTCTCTCTTACACAATATAACGTTCTTGCACCTCAACAATATTTAAATAATTATGTACTTATTGTTGGCTTGCCCTAACCAAGGCCATCCGCTAGTCACGTGATATACACAACACCTGCCATTTCGCAACCTTCTAGATAGCACTCTCTTATACAATACAACGTTCTTGCACCTCAAAACTTATCAAGAAATAGGCTTAGAAGCGGCCTTTTTTTGAAGATCTCGTAACAGAGCACTGGTTAATAAAATTTTTCAGATAGATATGTATAATAATGTATCTAAATAATATACCGGATCATACGGGAGGCAGATCTCTCCCTTGTGCATTCGAAAGCTTGCTGATAAAGTGCCGTAAATGCGTCTCAGAAAATGTACTAGGCGTTCTCTTGGCGGCTAAGTATGACAGGAATGGCGATAGAACACACAATCATGACAACAGCACTACACAACCCACCCAGGCAGTACCCACTGACCTTGCCACTCTGGACCTTGAAAGGGAGTTGATGAGCTTTCGACAACAGGGTATACAGATGGACAGTAGGAATAAGGAACGATATGAAAAATATAAGGCCGACAAGCACGTGCAGTATCGAAAACAGTACGGGAATGCAGCGGATGCGGTAACTCGCCCTTGGCCTCCAGAGTGAGAAAGCAAGTAGGGTAGCCATTATCGGGATGGCTGACAGGCCAACAATCAAAAAACCCCGGATGATGCCAGACGTAATCCTTGCTACGTACTTCTCGAACGATTCCAATGTTTCCTTCCTGTTGGTAATGGGCTTGGGCCAGAATTTTGATAACTTGACAGGCAAGTTCTCACAATCATTTCTGTTGCTGTATCCCACACAATATCTCTCCGTCCCCATAGAGAAATTCTTCGGAATCACATCGCTGATAGCTGTCTCAACAGCCCCCAGAGCACTAGCAACGGCATTTTGAACCTGGCCAGCGATAGCTGAAGCCTGTGTAGCAGCGGCAGATCCTCCTAGAATTTCACTTCCCAGCCCTTCAATGCCGTTACCGGTTAGAACGCTCCGGGCGTTTATCAATCCGATTTTCGGCGACTCGACAAACTGGAATACGACCGGTTATTATGGGAATTACCGAAGAATGAGGCGGGAATACTTGCCTGAACTGTAAGGATGCCGGCATCCCTACTCTCCCGCTTGCACAGGGCCTGGAGGCTAAGTACGGCACATGGAACGGCGGCAAGAAAAAATGTTCCGACGACCCCAACACATAGCCACCCTTTCTTCTTAAACATTTTAAAAAATTTCTTGAGTTGGATTGATAAATTTTCACTGACGCACGAACATGCTACCATCGGGCTATTCTCTGTATTTTATAACCTGCTGCTCCCGGCTAAAATTGCCTGTCAGAGCCAAAAATCCAGGAAGCCGGAATAATGGAACATTCTGTTTCCTACAAGGAAAGGAAGGGTCTGCAGCTTTGACTACGGGTAAGTGAAGGGGTCAGTCGACAGATGGCAAAATGATGGTAGAGGACAGGAATGGGTGACTGAAGAGGTGACTGAATAGCTCACTGGAGCGCCCGGAAATGAGAAACTGAAGGATAAAAGCGTTGAGAGATTCGCCCGCCGTTTGAGGGTCATATTTTCTTCTGGACATCAATTTTGGCCCCGTCTCACCGCAACCATGGTAATGAAGAACGAGCTCGATGGCGTCATAAATGCCGTGTCCGCTTGTCAACACATCTGTGTAAGTCAATTGAGCCTTTAGTGGGTTTCTTGGCTGATATACCTTGCAGATGAGCAATTAGGGATCTCAGTCGATCCAGCGAACGTACGACTAAAGACGGGCCCAAACGATCCTTATCGCTGGGTCCCTTTACCTTCAAAGAAACATCTGTTAGATAAGCAGTTGAGTAAAGGCTGCCTTCGAGATTATAAGGAGATCTATACCTCGGTGGGCGTTACCCTTGAAGCTGTCCCAGCTGATGCCCTTCCGGGTGATGACCGTATCGGTGGAGAGACGGTTGTAGCCGTGCATTCGGTACCAGAATTAGACAGGCTAGAGCCACATGTTAAACACCCACAGGTATTATGTTTGATGTCCAATTATGTATATTTGTTGGCTAACTGACAGTAGGATCATGAGAGTTTTGCGACAAGAGTGATACAGTTGACAGCGGAGAACGACGCGCTCCGAACAACCCAGCAAGAATGGGAGAATCGAGCAAACAAGGCCGAGGTTGCAGTACATGATATGCAGAACCAGCTACGAGAGACACAATCTATGGTAAAAAGATTGGAGATGGAGGGATTCGAACTGCAAGAAAATTTTCACCGGGCTGTTGCCATGGAGGAGATATTTCGAAAAGCAGCAGAAGATTGTGAGCAGGCGCTTCGAACAATCATAGGAGTAGCGGAAGCAGCTAAAAATAATGTCCCTTCTCCCCACACATCAACATAAGATACTATATTCAATTTATCATGTCATCCACTCGAACAGAAACTTTCCATACCTTATTGAACTTTGGTCTATTCGCGCAATTGTACAAGAGAAATTAGGTAGCATAATAAGCGTGGGTACAAATGAAGGGCAACTGAATAGGGTTGGTCGTGATAGCCACAATTTCTTGTCCTCAGCCAATGATGGGGTGAGGTGTCATTTCCAATCTTAGACGCCGCACAGACAACAGGCCTTTGTTGTTATATTTAGTTCCACGCTAGACCTCCCTTGGAACGTTAACCATGGAAATGGAAGGAAAGGGAACTTAATATAAACCTCACAGCATCTCGTGGCATGGATTGCATTGCTGCTCCTCCTCTCTTCGAGTTTTCTAACAATCACTTTACAAGCCTACCTGCGCCTTCGAAGAGCCTTGCAAAACAAACCATGTCATATGATACCTTCCAGCTACCCCCCCGGTGCGCAGGGCCAGCCTGCGGCTCACTATCGCCACCAGGCATCACTAGAACTAACCCTCGACTTTTCTTCCGTGTCTTTGACTGCTTCGGAACGAGCGAGTGCTGAGACCATCTTTGATCAGCTGATGAAGCATTGCGAACCTTTGCAGAGCAAGAGCCCCTACAAGACTGTCACTCTGGTGCGCTTGACATATGAGCATTCCCGGTCGAAGGATACTTTTTTAAAGCAATTCTTTATTTTTGTGGATAATGATGTCTCAAACACAAACGGACCGCCAACCTTTGAACATGGCCTATCGCGTTTTCATGACTTTGATGGCCAGACCACTTCTCCATCTCTGAGAAAAGAGGCAGAAGAGGTAGTGGATTCATTTGCTGAATACCTTTTCCAAAACTTTTTCCTCCCACGTATGTAAACCACATCCATCCAGTTCTTCGTGCGATATTCGATATTCTTGTTGACTGACTTGGCTTGTAGTGAAGGCGGCAGGGTCAAAGACACCACAGCCAACTCCAGCTCCACTATCAGCTCCTTCACTTGAAAATGTTGTTGGAACATCTGCAAGACTGTCAACTCTACGCCGTGATTGTTTGATTCGGGATCACAACCGATGTGTAGTGACACGGGCATTTAATATGCATGAAGCTATGATCAGGGGGGAGCAGGATCCCATGAATGCAAGGGATGATGATGGTCAACCACTGGGTTTGGAACAAGGTGCATTTGATAATCTTGAGGTTGCGCACATTATACCTCATTCTATAATGTCAGCAAAGGAGGTTGTTGGCGGAGAGCCGCAGTTGGTATGTTATTAACCTATTTCATTGAATAATTCATGTCATTTTCATCTATCTAGTATTACTATGAAATTCGGTGTTGTCTTCTAACTTCTTTTCAATTATTAGAGTGAATCTAAAAAAACTGCCCTTTTAGTTCTCAACATGTTTGACCCAGGTGTTGTTCCTTTGATCGAAGGGCCCAATATAGATCACCCAATCAATGCTGTCACCTTGTCAAAAGGTGCTCATGCCCTATTCGGTCTTTTCAAGCTCTCCTTCGAAGCTATGGATTTGTCAAACCACCCCCAAAATACATATGCAATACATTCATCCAACCAATGGTTCTCATGTTTGTACAATCTTCCAGTTACAAGAACCTTGCTTCTCTCACCAAACCATACAATTGATCCACCCTCTGCAAAGCTACTTGCCCTTCATCGTGCAATTTCTATCATTATTGCACTTAGCGCCGCTGGGGAATATATTGATCAGATACTTCGTGACATGGAAGAGGTATGGGTGAGAAGTGACGGCTCTGCGGAAATAGGGCGTATTGTCTCTTTGAAAACCGGCGGCTGGCTTGATGGCGTGGTAACTTGATGGCTTTTTCATGAACTTCACTTTTCCCATTATTGAGAATCCACCGCACGGTTGAATGGCTTCCGCAGAATTTAGAGGCCGCTAGGGGGGTCGGTTGGGGGAATAATCTGGATGCTACGAAAAATGTACCAGATGGTGATCGGTTGGTGGTGAGGTGTGTCCATAAAAGGCCTTTTTAACACTTTGTATGGCAGCTAGATATAGCAATGTATCTCTCTGGAGTTTTTAGGTGAATTATTGAGACGATTTATGCATAGCTTGCACGGGCTGTACCATCGGTAGTAATATCCCTTCCCCTGTACAGGGGTGATTCTATGGCAAAGATCCCAATGCTGGAACAGAGTGTCATGATGTTTGCAGTAACAGTAAATTCGTCATCCTTTGGTGGAATTGGGCCAGCTATTTCACCAGCAAAAACGCACCCGTTAACTTCAAATTATCAAAGCAAGAAAAGGTCTCTAGAGTAAGGGCGAGACCCTCGTAATCATCGTTGGAAAGATGATGGGCCCTTTTACATTTACATTCCCACTCATCATGCTGCTAGGAAACAACGCGTATGTTTTATTAGTGCTGGCAGCGTGGACAAGCAAAAACTTTTTTCCACTCTTGGCGTGTCTACCTGCTGAGAGGAGTTTAGGAGAATAGAAAAATAGCTAGCGAGGAGGATGGAGGGAGACGGCTGTAAAAGAAGGCGGCGGGCTTAAGATTTGCTCCCGTAAGGAATACAGCACCGTTTATTTTGAGAAAATTATGTTCCTATGCATATTTATAAGAAGTGTTCCTGCGGTCTTTTGGGAAGCTCTTAAAATATAACTTGCAAACGGCATGGAAAATCCGCGAGCTGGGCTGACATGATCGATGATGGCGGGGTCAAGGATATTGCCCCTCCAAAACTTTTCCACCAACCCCACGAAACTGAACCTTCACACTTTATCCAGCAACGACTCCTTTCAACAATTGGAATTTCTCTCTATACTACCTTGTCTTGCAAACAACATGTCAACCGAAACAAAGAAGAACTTGATTGTCAATCCCTTGCCTCCAGAATGCGAAGGCGAACTTAAATTCCTAAAACAACATGCGGATAGTGTCACTCGATGGCGATCGACATCTGATACTCCAAAGGAAAGCATGGAACCTCTGAACACTTCAGAGATTAAAACCGTACTACGTGCAGCCAAGGCAGATGTGAGTGTGATTTCCCTCATATGGGTAATAGGAAACTAATATGTATAACAGCCCTCAAAATTTAAAATTTTGAGAATAAGTGATCGCACCCGGTTTATCGCTCGGGCCCCTGTGCGCCTCATCCCTATATCGAATGAACTCAAGATATCCGATCGCCCTGATGAAGATTCAATAATAACCGTTCCGGTTGGGAAGATTGTGGATATTACAGAGGTTATCTCCTATATCCACTCCCAAGTTGACCTACTTACCATCAAAGAAGTGATGGAGGGGGGGAACTACAAGGCATAGAGAGAATGGGATATATGGGTTTACAGCGAATATTCATGGAGCTTTGTATCAAATGATCTAAGCAATGTGACTAATAACTTGGGATTCTGTTCTGTATTTCAATGATTTTGTATTGCCTCCCCTTCCACTACTGAGATGATATCTGTGGTTCAGATAATCATCTTAGTCCATCTATTCCACCCATAAAAGGGTGACCACTCGACCCCTACATTGACATGAGTGAAAAAGCATAGCTTCTTAAATGCTTATATACCTGCACCTGGTATCTCATAAGCGCAGCCCTCTCACCCTCCAACACGCACCCCATCAACCAACGCTACACCTTGAACACTGATGTTTGTGAACCGTACTAACAACTGACGGAAACTCATGCTATCATTTGGGCTTTTCTCTAGGGGCAACGCATTCTGTCAGGGTTCATCTGTCGAACTGTGCCCGTCTGGTTCAAAAAACATGTTCTGCTATGGCCCAATTGTGGGAGCCTGTGTGTCCGGATCAAAAAACA